>VYZR01002561.1:0-44079 GCA_013400675.1 Oxylabes madagascariensis | reverse complement strand
GGGGTTCTTTCCCGGCTTGAAAAAAAAAAAAAAAAAAAAAAAAAAACCAACTCTATTTAAAAATAATAATTTGAAATCAAATTCTGCAAATCTAAACACAAGGAGTGGACGCGATGACTTGGTGGATAGGCTTAAAATGTTTGACAATCTAAGTGTAGAAAAGTTGAAGGTTTAAATAAAGTCTGCGAGCTCTGCACTGATTACATACACTCAGAAATATTCCTGGCTGGTCCTGAGTGTTTCTGCTTTGCATGGACAGAGTTTTTCCTGCAGAGCAGCAGAGCATTGCCACTTCTTGGGTGCAGAATTAAACCTCACTCGCCCCGTGCAGGGACAGAGCTTATGTCCCCAGTGAAAAAACAGCAGATAATAGAATTAAAAGTGGCGCTGGATGGGATTAATTTTTTTTACTTATTTACTAAAAAAGCAAATTAGAAAGGAAAAAGATCTCAAAAGTTTGGGCTGGCGTTTCTGAACCCTTTCTGAGTGGGTGACTCCAGCCCTTTTGTTGCCCTTATCTCGGCGCCGGGAGAAGCGCTGGCTCCCAGCAGTGCAGAACAGGACAGGAGTCTCTTGACTTGCCGCTCCGTAGTTTTCAGACTAAGCACTTGTTCAAGCCTATCCGTAGGTACTTAGGAGGGCAACCACCACTGCTCGTTTCTGACAACATAGAGCTCTTTATCAAAAATCAGGGGGAAGAAATGAAAGCCCGGGCTGACCTTCGGAGCACAGTGTTCCCCTGCGGGCACCAGCTCTGCCTTCCCCGGAAAATTGGGCTTGGTTGCTGAGGGAGAGCCTTGCTAATGCAATCAAAGACGATTTTGCAGTTAATAAAACGACAGGCTCTTCCTTTCTCAGCTTCGTGACAGTCAGGCTCAGTAAGCCCCCTGTTCCAGACAGCGTGCCAGTCAGCTGCTGTTACTGCAGAGCTGTGTTTAACATCTTCTTAATTAGCCCAATTCCCCACATCTCAGCCAAGTTTTCTAGTGAGAAACAGCCTCAGGAGTTGTACGGCTCTGTATCTCTGGGAAACCTGGTCATTAATGCACGTACCCAATTCAGCACGTCCTGTTTCCTCCAAGGCTGGCCAGGATGGTACAAGAATTGTATTCGGGCTAGAACCACATCGTGCTCCAAATCACCTGCAAACCTGCTGGCAGCTACAGAGCCAAAACGGTGATTCTGGACTTCCTACGGATTAATGCTCCAAGTTCACCATCAGCTCCAGCCGGAAGGACAACTCCACTCCCCTAAATCCACTCCTCCAATTGGAGCCTCTTCGCCTCCATGCACCAGACATGACTCAGAAAACAAATAAAACTGATTACATAGCTTGTATTTATTTGCTCAAACTCCTGAGTTTCGGACATACACAAACCTCTTGCTGCTGAACTGGTATAAATACAGTACATCACTGGTTCCACTTGAATTTATCCCAACTTAAACCAGAAAGAGATCTGTTCCTCTTTTTTATTGTTATTATATCATTATGCCCACTCTTTTTCTGTTCTCCTTTTCCTTTTTCTTTAAAGTCAGACTAACATTTTACAGATATCTCTCTCGCAGCTTCTGAAAGGGTGCTCCATCTTAAACTCAACAGCAGCACTGACAGACGGGGTTGATATTTTCTTTTCTTTCACAAGTAATAAAAAAGAAACATTTCACTACACATGAAACCAGAGTACTGCCTTAAAAGAACAGTGTTTGTGTGGCTATAAAAAGTTACCCTTTCGCCAGACCCAGAATCAAAGCACTTGTATTTATATGTTTCCTTTTTTAATAAGTCAATCCAATATTTTTAAAGTTCATCAGTTTTAGATTATTATTGCTGCAAATCCTATGAATGGGGCAGCTGTGTCTGCTGAGCACACTCAACAGCACCGCAAGGTAGGTCCATGGTTTATGTTATCATTTGTGATTCCATGGGGAACACTGATGAGACTGCCAAGGGTAAAACCTGGAACTGGATATTGCATTCCTGACCAAGTGCTTTCCTTCAGCCTGGCATTTCGGTCATGCCAGGGCATGCCCCACAGCTGTGTCAGTTTGGACAACTCACCCAGGCATCTGTATTAAAAACAGGACAAACCCAACGAAAATCCATCATTGGTGATCTCTCCTCTTTGTGTGCACACTGCAATTGCCCCATCTCACTCTGAGGAAAACACCAATGCATAGGGTGGGTGAACACATTTGGTTTTCATCATCATTAAAATCCTACAACTAAAAAAAGCCCCAAATTAATAATAATAATAAAATTAATGATAATAATAATAATAATAATAAACAACTAAAAAGGAAGCTCTGTTTGTTCCCAACTACTGGCATCTTTGGAGAAAAGAAAAAAAAGTGGGAAAAACAAGTAGCAATCCTTTTTCCCATTCCAGTGGGGTTGCCCTGCCAAAGAACCTTTCAGCCCTTTCCCATGCATATCTTGCCTGTGTCCAAGCCCAGACACCTGCCCCTCTTTTGGCAGCAATATTCCCTTTCTTCATTATCAGCTGTGAGAGCACAGGGGTGCTCCAAGGGGGAGGAAGCTGGGTCCTGGCTCCTATCCAGTGGGAGGTGAGGCTCCAAAGCCAGGTTTGAAATACTGAAGTGGCAGGAGGCTCAGAGGAACACTATGTTGCAGAGGACATGATAACACAGCACCATTCAAGCCCAAGACTATCACTGGAGGATGACATGGGAGATAAGGAAGTGCAGCATTACAGGGCTGCGTTAGCATAGGAGGAAATCGATTCAGGCAGACAAGCTAAATTTATTTACTTTATTGATTTTAAATTTTACATGAACTGCAATATAAGTAAATCTTTCACGGTAATTCTAAATCTTGAAACCTATTGTAAATAACTAAAAGAAAAAAAAGTCCAGTGTTCGGAATAACCGTTTCTTTGTACCGAAAGCGCATTATTCTTAAAGCCCAGGACAAAATATTTTGTAATGAACACCTTAAATCTACCTTGGCAGTCAGTGTTGATATTTTTGCTAAAATAAGAGCCTGCTTTTGTTGTACCTGGTGATTCAATAAAGCACAGATTATTTAAATTTTTTTTGAAGGGGTAGAAGGGAAGAAGAAAAATTATTCCTGTAGTATTAAGTGAATACAGCAACAGGTTTTTGACCCTGTGGTTCACTGATAAAGCAGTTGAGTTTTAAGCAGCACAGGTAGAGCTTTGTGCACAGAGATTGGCTGCAAATGTTGGAAAGGCACGTGAGGGAGGGCCAGGGCAATGAATCCCAACACATGGATTGATGCACCCAGCACTACAGACCAAAAGAGAGAACAGGAGAGGAGACAAAACACGGGATCGAAATCTCCTTGCCTTATTTATACAAGTCCAAGCTCAGACACCAGGATGACAGAGTTTGAAGGGAAAGGTTTCACTTTGGAGTTTTTCCCCACCCAAAGCAGCAGCTCACACCTGTGCCCTACTCCACCAGGGAAAGAAGTCATAGAACCACAGAATGGCTTGGGTTGGAATGGACCTTAGAGATCATTTCGTTCCAACCCCCATGGTCAGGGGTGCCACTCATTAGATCAAGTTGCTTGGGTCCCCTTTCCATCTTGCCTTGGACACTTCCAGTAATTCAAAAGCATCATGACACATGCAAAAAAAAAAAAAAAAAAAATTGTCATCTCCTCCAATGCCCAAACTAATTGATGAAGAAGGAAAAAGTCTGAAACTCCTGAGCTGGGGTGCAAATCTCTTCATGCAGGGAGGCAGCACAGATCCTGGCAGGAACAGGGAATGCCAGGCAGTGACAGATCTGTGTGGGCACAACATCCACCAAACCCCCCCCAGGCAGAGGGGACAGAGCAATGCCATGGCAAAGGGGGAAAGCAGCCCTACATTCTCAAAATAACCCTCCTTACACCAGCAGTGCCACACTTCAGGTATATTTACTAAATAAAACACCAAAATCTCTTCCTAGCTTTTCCAGACAGCTGAGTTGGGAGAGGCAAGTTTGTGGCAGCAATTTTTGCCAGAGGTGTTCAGATTGTGCAGCCACGGGCAATCTGCCTGAGATGTGAGACAGACAAGGCTCCCTCACCCCCAAAAATTGCAGAGCATCCTATGTATAACACACTACTAGAAACAGTACAGGTGTACACCTGTGTGTACATCAGATGTACACGACACAATATCCCAGACAGACAAGGATACCTACAAACAGAGACTACCCCTTTAACAACAGGAAAAAATACAGTGATGTTGACAAAAGCACTCATCCTGTGAAGCTTTTTTTCCCCCTTGGGGCTTTTTTTTCCCCTCGTTGTTGTTGTTTTCTAAACTAATCCATATTACCTGCGCCTTTTGATTTCATTATGTTAGATGCTATTAATCTGGATATATGATTTCAACAGTGAAGAGATGGAATTTGTCATCAACAAAAGGAAAACATTATTTTTAAAGGAGTGAAAGATTAATGTTCCACCACGGACTACTTAAACCCTCTACAGCAACAGCACTATAATATTAATCCAACTTTGATGGGTTTTGCATAAGGCTCATAATTAAACATTTTCTTTTCAATACTTTATAGAATCCCCATCTGTTTTTAATGGCATCATTTTGATGTTTTTCTTAATAATTCTGGCAGCCTGCTCTTGAAACTTCAAGCTTTATTTTTTGTTCCTAATGTCTTCTTCCACAGTGGCTGTATTGTGCCAAGGCTGAATGCAGGTTTTGGAAGCCCACGGTTCTGCCGTGTCCCTCCCGCATTCCCAGGCAGCACAAGGCACAGCAGAGCTCTTTGAGCTCTTACAGCAGACGTGGGATACCTGGGAACATAATGGAAATGTTTCCACCTTCCAGCCCTTGGCTGGGCAGTAAAAGTCTCCTTCTGCCACCCCTTGCCTTCCTGCACCGAGATATCCCCTCCCAGCAGTGCCAGCCCCGGCTCCACACACCATTGTACCAGTAAATAAATAAATTAATGCACAGCCAGGCTTACTCCAGGAAATTCCAACAATATTGGATAAATCACAGGGATGCAGCTTAGCCACAGCCCTTGGATTTCCTTTCCATGCTGACACCCAGAGAAGGCAGGGAGAGGCACCCCCACCCCCTCTCACCTTCAGGTATTGAAATTTGGGGGGCAATACCAGCCCAAGACACAAGACCCAGTGGTGTGAGGGGTTTAAAACATCCATCAAAATTACCTGATGGAAACCTGGAATGTGAGCCTGGCAATAGCTTCTGCAAGAAGCATCTGTTTTCCATGAGAAATATTGGGATTTTATCAAAATAAATAAAACAGAGAATACTCCTATCCAGCAGTAACTTAAAAAAAAAGACAAGAAGTAAAACCAATTTCCATCTCTGGTATTTTTTTAACTAATTCTAAATGCATTTTGAATTTCTGCCCAAAATGTAATGATTTTCCAACAGAACATTGAAAAAACAATATTTTAATTTTTAGCAAAATTTCTTAACATTTCTTGCTCTTAGATTACACTACTTTTCCCTCCAATATTTTTCATTCTTTTATATTAAATGCATATTTGGTGACCTCCTGTGGTTCCCATGGATTAGAACAGAGGAACAGGATGATTAATGGCTTCAGTTTAAATATTTTATACTCTCTGTAAAAACAGTACAAACTGATGGATGTGTACATCGCTATTTTCACTTCAGTGTCAGGGTCTCCTTGATTACATTTTCCCCTTATTTTTTCCCCCACTACTCAACGTTATTAACATCTTTTCCCATGGAAAAGGGACCCGAGGGCTCCTTGCTCCCAGGTTTGGCACAGGCAGGATTCCCACACATGAACAGATACTGCCCTAATCAGGGCTTTCAACCTTGAGGAGCTTTTAAATGCTCTAAGTGTATTATAATGGTCTCCTGGTCTCAGGACAGACAGATGTGAACCACAAAACTGAAATGTTTCATCTTTTGGCGCCTTTCAGTATGTTCCATGCTGTGCTTCAAGTTTGCTGAAGGATCAGAATTACTTCAGTTCTAGGTAATATAAACAGAGTGATCAAAAACATTTAATTATTCAGGGTCAGCAAATCTGGAGAATCTAATAGTAACAGACAGAAATAACCCTTCCAACCACTCTCATTTTCACTAACTATTATAAAATAGAGAACTGTTTAATTACCAGAAAATATCATAGCAGAAAGACTCAGCATCTTCCCAAGAGTCTTTCCCAGTCCACTCAAATGTATTTGGCCCTAAAGCATAATTTAATTTTCCGTAGATGCTGCGTCCCCTCATGCCCACGGACGCACAAACAGCTCAAATCCTCATCTCACGCCTCTGCTCCAATGCAGGTGCAGCCCTTCAGAATGCACCATGGAAGACTTTCACACATTATTTCTGTACCTGTCACCCTGAAATGTGATGATGAGGATGATCCAAATTGAAATGACAACAGAACCGGGCTCCCCCCATTATTTCCCCTCTTTAACTTCACGTTATGTACAGGTGTCTGGACAGCACGCTTCACAGCGCAGGGGCACACATTTCCCCATGCTCCTCCTTCCTCCAAGGAAAATGAGGATGGGGCGGGGACGTCTCCCAACACCCTGATCTTTCTCCAGTGGTGTTTTTGTGGCTACAGAGCTGCTACAAATATCTGCTCTTACCCTGAATGGCCTCAGCAACAAAAACGTGCAACCAGAGAATCCCCGAATTTAATTAGAAAGGAGTACGGGGGTTTGGGAAAATATCATTTCAGCTGGGATTCACGCACTGCAATGACCTGGATTACAGCAGTTTGCTGATGACACCCAGTCCTCGTGAAATCACATTAATTACGCTCATTATGTGTAATAAGAATAAAAGTCCCAGCAGTTAACACACTGCTCTAAGGGATGGTTTTACTAAGCTGAAAGCAATTATCAGAGCATTCAGTGGAAAAGGGCAAATTAAATTGAAGTGTGGGAATGATACTTGGGATCAGTCAACATTTTACAAGATGTTTACAAGGCTTTATTCTGTAGTTGAGAAAGTAAGTTGCCACAGAAGTAAAAATTAAAAAAACACAAACAAAGAGAAAAACCTATAAAACAGTGGCACTTCCAGGGGAAGTGGGAGCTGATATAAATATAACAGAAAAGAGGGAAGCTAAGCGCCATAAATGTTAATTTCAAGCTATAAATTACAGACATTTGCCAGAGGAAAATAATGACACAAGAAAAACTCAAGTTCAGCAGGAACAAAAATGATCTGAATTATGATACTATGGTTAATTGTCAAAAATAAGGTACTAAAGCAAGTGCTCAAACAGATTCTTCTGCAAAATATTTGGGGGAAAATGTCATATCACAGACATACTCAACAGTGACCTAATCTCAAAATAACACAGAAGGGAATTGAATGTCGGCTAGGAAAGTCAGACTATTTTTTTTTTATATTAACTTATCCAAAAAATTGGCATACAAGAGTTTTACAGCAGCTGAAGGAGACATCCCCTGACCTGTGACTGTGGATTTGTGAGAAGTGCCAGGTTCAGAGGACTGAGGGAACCCCAGCCTTGTTTTGGAATCTGAGATGAGGCAGAGGGAGAAGCCAGGTAGAGTCAGATTGAATCACGACCAGAGCAGGCAAATTATATTGATGTTTTTTCCTTAAAAAGGTTTTCTTCCTTAAAAATTAATGCATTTAGAGTTATTGCTAATTAATATTCATGTACAGATAATAGGTCCATATAAAGTAAATTGGTTTTTTTTAGTTTTAGTTTATCTGGCAAAGGTAGTTCTGATCACATAATATTCTTAAACTATTAAAATATTTGGCTGGATAATATTATTAATTTATATTATAGTATAAATCCTTGGATGATATTTTAGAGACTGAAATATGGCAAAGACTACTAGTAAATGAATATATATTTTCTCTGATAATGGAATGAAACAGAATGACACTAGCACACAACTAAAAGACAATTTTAAATTTGCAACTGCAAAAAAAAAAAACATTATCAAGCAACCATCACTTCCCAGGACTCCTACAAGAGTGACTTTCTGGCACTACCACGGTCACAGTTTTTAATTGATGACAAGGAAGAGATACCTGACAAGTATTCAGAAGAGTATTTGCAAAAATTGAGGAGCTGTGAGTAGGGAAAGCACCAAGGCAGCAGAGGGATCAGACTCCCCTCAAAGGTGGGCAGCTGGGACACAGCTGGGAGGCCACTGTGTTGGCACCAAAGAAAATATTCCTGGAAAATATTGACCATGAGGTCTGGCACATCCACCTCAAGAAAGAGTGTGAAATGCTAGAGAAGATTCAAAAGAAGAGAGGAGCAATAAAAATCCAAAAGCCTTTGTACCAAAAAGTGAGGGGAAGAGCCTCTTTAGCTTTTTGGGAGAGTAAGGGGAAAGAAGATCCCGGTGGTCTGACCGTGGAAATCCCTGGAGTTGAAGTAAATGGATGCTCAGTGAGAGCAGTGGCTGGGAGCTGGAGACACTGCAGTGAGGAATGCAACCAAAAATAATTGTTAGGGAAGTTCCCCCAGTGCTGTGCTCCCTCAGCACCCGGATTCACTGCGCCCCTGAGAGGTGCTCTAGCTCAAGCAGGTATTAATGCAAGGAAACACTGCCTGCACGACACAGAATGCCAGGCTGGAGGAGCACTGCTCCCTTCCAACACCAGGATGGATGCGACCTCAGGATTGTTATCTGGGGTCTTACCAAAAGAAACTGGAGGAAGAAGACAGCATTATTAGTAAGCAATTATATAAATCTGTCTGATAATGGAACCAGCTTTCTTTGTCTGATTAAGATCTGGAACTCTGGCTGTGATTTATCATTTTTATACTATTCTCTTCCCCCAGGCTCCAGGTCACGGTGGTGGCATTGCCAAAATTTATAGCTCAGGCTGCTCAGCAGAGATGTAGAGCCTTCCTGACATTTTCTTATTTGGAGCACCTGGCTCTCCTTGTTTTTGCACTGCTGTCTGCAGTGGTGAGGATTGCTTGCCGTTCTCCCATATGAACATTTTGTAAATAAGCTGAATAAGAAAAAAAAGAGAATTTTCAAGGTTTTTATTTTCTTATTCATCTGTGATACATTGTGGACAAGAATTGGCAGCTCTTGTGTGAAACACTCTACTCTGATTACCGAGGATAAAACTCCTCCTGTCCGGCTTCTGTATGTAAATCTTCTCCAGAAACCCTTACAGCCAGGCAAGGAATTCATCCTTCCAGCCACAGCCCTATAATTCTCTGTGAACCACTTCAACTACGTTTAATTGTATCAGATTTATGGTGAAGGGGTTAAATCTCAACAAGACTCACGGGCAGGGCAATCTGCTCTGGGCATCCCTCACCCCCTGTGAGCAAGACAGTGCTGCTGACCTCCACCATCCAAACTCACTCAGGAAGGAATACAGCTGAATTTTGTGTTTATTTTGGGTTAGGGGTGTTTTGTTGCTGTTACAAATGAATGCTCGATTTCAATTATTTGCCTTCTTATTTGGGAATGGTGTTGGCTCTCTCCTTCCAGCTTATCTCTGCCACCACAAAGGCTGGAAACTTCTTTCTTCTATGTTTTCTTTTTTTTTTTTTTTTTTAAACAGAAGACATCATTGTCACTTACTCACAGCACTGAAGGAAATGGGGCTTTGAGAAAATCACCAAATATGGCCAGACTCACGGTCAAGGCGCTGCTGGAGGACCTGCTCACTCCCAAGGCACCAGGGTTTTCAGATTTGCCCTGGCATGGTGCATCACTGAGAATTACTCATCACCTTCCAGCAAGACAGTCCCTGATGTGATGGAATTCATAACATGAATTTCCAGAGAAGGAAAGAACAGAAGCCTTGTCTTCTCCCAGACAAGGAGAAGAGATGAAGAAGGATCCAGGGCAGCTTTCAAGAAAAGACACCGTAATCCCAAAATCACCCAAAAGCTATTTTCCTAATTCCAGGGTAAGAGGCAGGAAAGACACATCTGGCACTGTGATTGATGGTTTTTTAAACCACCAATCCCTGCCTACACCAGAACAGTCCTTCCTCAGGGAAAAAAAAATATTTTCCCTCTCCCATCTTACTCAAGGGCAGTCGATCCTGCATCACTTGGGGGATGAAGCTCTGCATTGGCTGGGAGCAACTCTTAATTTTATGTAAGAGCTAAAATTTTAATGAAAGAGCTAAAGTATTAATGAAAAGGCGAGCTTTTTTCAGGGTATAATTAGAGTTACCCTATAAAATTATCTGCACCCGTAGCTGTAAATGATTTTGGAAGAGGTTTTGGTATAGTACATTTAGTCTGGTTATAAATTCATTTTATAATTCAGGTGTCTGCAGCTGAATGCCATCACTGGTTGCTGTTGGAAAAAATATTCTTTTAGATATTTCTCATGTATTCATTTTATCACCTAAACAACTTTTTTTTCTGTGCACCAGGCACACAGGGAAAGGCCATCCCCAGACTTCAGGGAGGATTAGACTCAGTTCTAAGGCCTCAGATTCGCAAAGCACTTAAGCACCTGCTTAACTTTAAGCACATGCCTAAGTCTATCCTTTTTTTTTTTTTTTTCCTTCGAGAAAAGTCCTGAAAGTACACAATTAACCATGAACAGGTGCTTAAGTCCTATTAAAGTCAACAGTGCTTTCAAATGTCAACGGAATTTAAAAACATGCTTAAGTGTATCGTTGAATAGGAGTCCTAATGCGGGAAGAAAGAAGGGGTTTTGTCATCGTCTTGGCAGAAGCCATAAGAACACACTTGCAATTCAGAGGATTTTCTTTGTCTGTGGCACTCTGCCTACTCTGTTACTAAAGAATTTGTAAAGAATGTCCCTGCGTTACTCAACCCCTCTCACATTTATTGACCATATTTCCCATATTAATAATCCTCAGTGTAATTATACTCCCCCCGCTCCGCCACCCTCACTCCCTGCCACTCCAAAAATGTCAAACATTTGTTTAGTATCACAATGTCCCAGGCTGGGAGGAGGGGACAGGAAAGAACTGGGATTAAAAGGAGGCAAGGCAAGGTATGTTCAGGTCTTAGGTTTGTTCCCAGAGACAAGTCTCAGGGAGGTTTGGGAAGTGCTGGTGACTCTTCCCCTAAGCCACAGACTTGTCCTTTTCCCTTGCTACGGCACACGCTGAGCTTAGAGAAATCAGTAAACTTTGATTACTGTTGTTTTTATTTGCATCCTTACCAGCACCTCTTTGTTCAGATTAACACACCTTCTTTATGGAGCTGTCAAACCCTTCCTAAACCTGCACACATGGTCCTGACCGTGGCTCCCAGGGTGCTGCAACAGATGAGGCTGTGCTCCAGCACCGTGCCCTGTTTTTAAATCAGTCGCTCTGGCTTGCAGTCAAGCGGAGTGTTACTTTTAGAAACTGCGCTGCTTCTTTTTTAACATGGTTTCACTTTGGCTCCAGCTCCACAATTAACCAGAGAAACCCTCCCTGATGCTGCAGTATTTTGGGTTTGTCTCACAGTAGCCTGGTACAAATGCCACACATTACAGGACACGTTCCCAAAAGATATTTCCTTGGACAAGACATAGATCTTCTCTCCAGTCACATCTCTTGCACCCTCAGAAGCCACTGTGTGATTAAGAGGAAGACCTACCTTCAGTTCTCTTCAGCGCTTACATATGGAGATATGTAAAATACTTGAGAAAACCATGCTTTTGATATTACTGCCAGCAACATGCCATATAAAAAGATATTAAAACAAATTCTGACCAACTGGTGGTAGATACAGTAACAGATTATAATGTGCCCATTGTAAAGAATTCCCAGTGGAGACTGTGGAAATCTTACAATGATTGAGTCGCACTGGGCTGGAGATGCATTGAAAAACTTCCAAATGGTAAAATATTAGAAATACTGTTTTGAAATATTTACCAGTTAAACACTAAAGTACTGTTACTGGCTGACCTTTTCACAGCAGTTGTTTCTGTTGTACTTTTGTAAAAGCAGCCAAAAGTTTAAAGGAAAAAAAAAAAAAGGGGAAAAAAGCTTATTTTCAGTCTAGCTACCACCCCTGACCTGTGCAATAACATCATAATGGAAGAATAATCATTGTAAACAATGCCCATGGGAGCTCGCTGGCTACAGCAAGGGACGAGAGCAGCCAACTTCACTGCTTTTCTTTACTACATCATTGCATTTTTGTCTGCGTATGGATAAGAAGAAGGTTCCACTCAATGCCAGTTGATGGAAAGTGCTAATTGTTGACACATTAGCTAATTGTTATGATTGCTTCTTAACAGTTTGTGTCTAGGAGTCCAGATTTCATCCACCAAAGTGTGAAGATTCTTTATAGCAACAAGTGCTGTGAAAACATTCACACAATGAGGTCCTAATCTTGTGGATCTCTCAAGCAAGTGACAGCCTGGCAAATGCGCTGTCAAAGTGCAGACACTCAGGAAAAAAAAAAAAAGGAAGAAAAACTAACTCCCCTCGTCCACCCCATATTTCAGACACATGTCATCTGTTGTTATCATTAATGATCTGTTTTTACAAATAGAGTACCACTATGGAAAACTGAGAGCAGGCCAATCAAAATAAACCCAGCAAAACCCATAATTGTCTACTGACAATCTGGGCTGCTCGGGATGTAAGATAATGTGGGTGTATTTAATGCAGAAACGCATTATGTGCCACGCTTTGAGACTGCCCTGTTAACTCCAGACCTTGATACAACACAGGAAGGCTGGGAGCAACCTTCCAATGGCAGATGTGTTCTCCTGAACCCTACCTAAGCTCAGGTGCTGAAAAAATACCTTGTGGAAAATCCTGGCACCGTAAAAGTCCATGACAAAACTCCTGGGATTTAAAGGGAAACAAGATTTTCACCAATTAAGTTGTTTGGGAAAGAAAAAATATTTCAAAAAACAGAAAAACAAATGCCTAGTTCTAGTTCAAATGTCTAGTTCTGAGCAAACATGGCTTTTCTGGCTCAAGCAGGGTTTTCTCCCAGTCCTACACCACCAAAGGTGAGAGAACATGTTCCTCCTGTTTTTACCAGGGTCTTACACCATGGCTTTATTTGGAGATAAAGACCCTGATGCACTAATGTCTGCAGGTAATTAGTGAAAAGGCAGCCTTTGTCTGTGTCTGGAGGACTTGTGGTCCTTTGCTCAGTTTCTGCTCTGCATTTTGCTGCTGGTTTCCAGCATGCTCAGACCCCAGCACATTCCCTGTGCTCACCCCCTGGCCTTATCCATCAGTCTTTCTTAACCAGAAGCTCCTACCAAACTTACTTAAATTACATGCAACAGGAGCAGAAAAATCCCTTCCACCTCACACTTCATCAAAATTTTGTAGACACAAGAGGAATTCTTGATGCAAAAGTGTTTTTTGAACAGGCAAAGAAATAAATCAAGTGGTGGGCCCAGGTGCACTCAGACTGCAGATGGAGCAGGAGTACAAACTGAAACCTGAAGATGACACCTCATCTAACTGGAAGACTCTTCAGATGTCACCCTAATACCACATCAGACAGTACAGAGCGAGTGGCCAAAATTCACTCAGCAGGTGTCCAAAGAGCTCGAAGCCATAAGGCTCATCTGGGTTTTGCCTCATCTTTCCAGCCTTTCGCTGTGTTCCAGCATTAAATACGCAACACCCCTGCAAAAGAGAGCAAGAAACTCTCTTCTGTCTCCCTGAGCCTCTTGAACTTTTGGGCCTGGCAAGGAGAGAGCACGCAGGGCCACTTGTCTGCTTCCTCCATCCCTGGGGCACGGCAGCAGGAAGCAAGCTGGGAGCAGATTACGCCTTGGCCCGACTTTTCCCACTGGTTGGCGAGAGCCGCTGAGTGAGACTGGGGGCAGATGCATATTGCTGATAAAAACCTCCAGCAAATTCCCATCCTCTCCTCGCAAGGAGGGAGGAGGAAGTCGCAGGGCGATTGTAACTCCGGCCGCCCTGTGAGATAGCGAGCGAGGAGGAGAGACGGGAATGCTCGAGTTGGGATTGCTGCTTCTTATCGGGCTGCAAAATCCAACCCTGTATTTAAGTGGCATTTTTTTTTGCATCAAACAGCCCGGCCATTCCACGCCAAAACTGGATGAGCCTGCTCAGTAAAAGCTATAAGCACTGAATGTTGCAACACTGAAATTTATTCTATAAAATTAAAATGATACTTTTATATGGATAATGGGAGAAGCAAGAAGTTTTTAAAGAATTAAAATGTGGAACAGAACCAGAATTTTTTTAATTATGAAAATTAACTTGATCTGAATAATTTTACCAGTACTAATAAGAAACATAGATGAGGCTTTCCAGTTACTCATAAAAAAAAATAGTTTAGCATAAGAATCTGTGAGTTCTTATTACTTTTGTATTGCAGGTGAGCTGGAAGATTTTGGATTCCCACAGTGCATTTCCTAAAGATGGCTCTCATTTTTAAACACATAAAGGGGAAAAAGTTAATTAAAAAATACCAAAACTGAGAAGTGATGTTGGCTACAGAAAAAGACAACAGGGAAACGGCGTACTGAAAATGGGAAGGGGTTTCTGTGTGTTGCTGTGCAAAAAGAGCCATGAGCCACCGTCAGCCGTGGACATGCCCTGCAGAGGTGGAGAAACCACCCTGATGTTCACATGCCAAAACAAGACTTTCACTTCTATGTGAGGAAGCCACGTACCTTTGCACAATGACTTTTTTGCCAAAAAACAACAACATAAAAGTTAACTGCTTAAAAAGAAGAGAAATGAACCCATCATGGGTCTAAGAGTTTGTAGCTGCTCTTCCACCCTCAACACACTGTACAGTGGAGCACCTCCCAGGGGTGCTGCCATCCCATGCCCACAAACGTCAGGGCAGTCCAAGGACAACCTGTCAATCTGCAGTCTGGATTTCCTGACTTTTGTTAGCTTAGCCATAGCTTTAACATGACTAAAATATAGACTTTTCCATGTTCATCTGCACCGTCCCGTGGATGCCAGGCACAGCTCTGGTTCAAATGCTAAGGAAAACATCCCAGTGAGACCTCTCCTCCACGGGACGATTGACTCATGCAGCGGCCACGGCACTCTCTGGGTCGGGAACAGCAAACAAGGTGAATGAGGTAAGGGAGGTCATTCCTCATAGCAATGGCCTCAGGAGGATGGGAGAATCCAAAAATAAGACATTTGTTGACTGGATGCCCTTGAGCTGGCAAGCAAGCTGGAGTGGTAACAGAGCCAGCAATGGACATTGGGCTGGGCTTGCTGCTGCCAAGCAATCCCAGTAACCAGAGAGAGTTAGCAGGAGAGAGACTGTGTGATTTAATAGATTAATAAATAGGCCAGGAGCCAGTCACTCCCAAGTTTTAATTCTGGCTATGACATCAGTTGGAGTTGGAACCCATGGTGTGAAATTCGCACTTTTAAGCAGGGATGAATGTAAGGATGCATTAACTGGAAGGTGAAGCAGCCACTGCCCTACACTTGCTTCCATGCCCTGTCATGAGCGCTACCACCAACCACAGCACACATGACACAACCCTCAAGCTCCTCATCCACAGCTGGACCTGAGGAGCAAGTCTGAATTTCAGGCTTATTCTGCAACCAACCAGTGCATCCATGTCCTGATGGGGAAAACTTGGCTCTGATAATTTTAAGAGGCTTAAGCTCTGTTGAGCTTAAGGGAGTTATTCCAGTCTTACAGCCTGGCAAGCCTGGTTTGCTACCCTTCTTTCAAATCCTGCTTTTAAAACGCTTACTACTGACATTTACAGGAGAGTCCTTCCTACAGCCCTGGCCCATGGGACTGGCAGTCCTGGGTGAAGCTCTTTAGTTGTACAGATCTGGATGCTGCTGTAAGGTGCCAGATGACAGCATTGTTACTCTATAAAAGTCTATATTGGCAATTTGCTGGAGGTTGATGATGTCTGCAAGTTGCACTTCTAACAGAACAAAATTTTCTGGACTCTTATATCCCTGAAATAAAGGACTGTAGAGGTTTTTGATTTCAATTTCCTGGGGAAAAAGGTTCTAAAAATGTTTAAGAGAGGAAAATCTTAGTTAAACAGTCATTAAAAACTAAAATCTGTTGATTTGTATCATGATAATCTCAGTTTTCACTTGCTGGTTTGATAGGTACAGAAGTTCTGGCAGAGGTGTGATTTGAAGGTGACAGTGTCCATTTAATTCAAGTTCGGTACCTCCTCCCTTGCTGTACCTGCCTGGCTTCTGTGTGTTCAGCAATCAGAGTAAGAGCCAATTGATTTTAGTTTACAATGATCCCGGCAACCTTGGAGGTGCATTGAAAGGGAAAAAACTCCAGCACCCTCTGCTGTCTGCACACATCCTACGCCAGGATCCACCACCACCACCGAGTCTGGATGTTTACAACATCCACCAGCTTCACACAGGCTGCAGGAACGCCCTGGGAGAGACTCAGAGGGCTCGGTTTGGATGCCCATTTTGAGGGGAAATGCCATCCTGTGGAGCACAAAGGAAATCTGAACCATCTGCTCAGAGGTGGGCATGCTCATAGACACCTACAGCAGACAAATCCCACCTCGACCGTCTGTGAACTGGAAGGAATGGAAAGCTTTGGCACAGGGACACATCACAGCAGATGGTCTTGTCAGATGTTTTGCCCGCGTTAACATGCAGGTTAAATTTGGTAGAACAAAGTGAGAAAATTCTGTTTGGGTTGCAGGGAACAAGTTTTGCTCCCTGGCAGCCAGAGAAAGGTATGAAACTCCAAGGAATAACATGACCAGGAGGAGCCAGAAGGGCAGGAAATGCCACACTGGAGAAGTGCCTATTTGCTATTAAATCTGGGCTCCAGAAGACTTTCTCTCACCTAGCTCAGGCAAAATAGCCTAATTTCAGCAGTTATAATTTTGTTGTTATAAAAACCACCTATCTTCTGCCACCAGCACCTGGGAAGGAACAAGATCTGCCAAAAAACACATTCTAGAGAAGAAACAATACCTTTAATATCTCTAAAAGTTACAGGTATCTGGCTGACTCTGAAAGTCCATGCACAAGAGATTCTCACAGAAAACTTGGATTAATTAATACCTTCACTCAGAAGGCAAAAGGAGCAGATTCCTTTCCAAAATCCATGTTTGTATCAGCGAGAAGAATCAGGCACTTTCACCAGCATCAATTTTGGTTGTTGAAGAGATAAAACACACATCTCTTCCTACGGTTTTGTCTCTTGGAGATAGGAGTGAGTGCACTTCTCCATCATCTCTGATGGGTTTTTTTTCTTTGAAACTACACAGCTCCCCAAGGGAAACACACAAATGCTCTTAAATGTCATCTGTCAGAAAACCAGACCATCCATTGGCACTACAAAAGCACACGTGAAATCAAAGCTAAAGAAAACTTTCAAATGAACTGAACTAACACCTTTGTTTAGTCCGTGCATGCCAGCAGCAATTTAACTCCAGAAAGCAGTAATTTCAGGCAGCTCGAGCTGCCATGATTCACCACTGTGAATGATTTTGCCTTTCATGGCAAACCGGGAAGTGGTGTGAATGGCTTATTTTCCTGCTCCGATAAGCTCCAGCTCATCATTTTGCATATTTGTCTTTGTTTCTTATTTGCTTCTGACATAAAAATAATTTGAAGAATCAAAGGAAAAGACCTGAACAGGAACGATGATCTCAAAACTTATTTAGTCGTCTGCATCTGTGTGGGAGCAGCCGCTCTCACTTCCTGCCAGTCACCTGTCTGCTTTATTTTTCCACGTCCAAGGACGTTCCTGCAAGACAGAGCTTTATCTTTCTGACTATTACTCAAAAATAGCAGAACTGAAATGCCAAATAAAATTGGAAAGCTCTGTTTTGGACCAACTCCCACCTCGCTCTTTGGTTCAAAACAGAAGTGTGAAGTAAAAGAGACATCATTTTTTCCAGCAAAGTGAACATCGGTGCATCTCAACACTCAGTCAGCACATCTGGGGTTTGACCCATCTCATTTTTTATGTGATCCCAGCAGGCTGCCAGTGAGGCTGTCTGTGAGCACCCAGAACCTGGAGAAGAGCTTCATCTTCAGCTGACATTGAACACCACTCCACATGGGCAGCATTTCTGCAAAGCTCCCAGGCCATTCCTCAAAAGTTTTATTTTCCACAGCCCACACGTCCACAAAGCTCACACGTGGTGACAACCATACATCACCGTGAACGTGCTCCAAATGCTCTCTGTCTTCTAAACACATCAAGAGGTTTCCAGCTCTACCTGAAAGAAACAATGATTTTCCTGCACATACCTACACAGCTCCTCAGCTGCTTTCTGGAATGGTTTCCCTTTTGTATCAGCTGCAGAAGGATTTCCTGGAGTAAGCCACTAACCAGGGCTGTGTGAGACTGCTCAGCTGGCTTTTTCCAGGAGGTCCAGTGGGACGGAGGCATGGCTTTATTGTTACAGTTTATTACCAAAGTCAACAGCAAGGGTCAGCGAGCCCGAGGCTTGCACTGCTTGGGAAAGGGCCTGCAGCACACCCTCAAAGTGTGCTGGTGCCCAGGCCTGGGACATGCAGGGTGTCCTTTTTACACCTCTCACTCTTCTGAACTCCTCTGCAGGAGCGCTGCTCACTTAGGAAATGTTAATGCAAATGTTCTTTTGCACCCATTTTGTTAGCATTTCCCACCCATACCTGGCCAAAAGAGAGGTGTTTGCAAGGTGCCCCTGGGCACCCCACTGCCAAGGTCAGCTGGACACTGCAAGGTCAGAATGAGGAACATGCTTGGGCACCTCACAGTCTCCCTAAATGGCTGCTGCAGACGAATTTCACACCCTCGTTGTGCCGCGTCCCAGGACCCAGCGTCCTCCTGCTTAACCTGAGCGGGGCTGCTGCAGCTTTCAAAGAGGAAAATTACTACGGCTCAGCCTTTTCCAACTGGAAATGATTATGCTTTTGTTGCTACCGAGGGTGCTCCTTGGCAGGCAGCCCAGGCACCACAGGTAATGGCCGCAACAGGAGGTGCCGCGGAGACGTTGGCATTTCGCGGCAGGGCAGAAAAGGGGGAGTGTGCACTATCTGAGAGCCCCACACAAACAGCTCAGGGTAAACCCATTTGTCAGAGTGGCAAGTGACCTTTTCCGTTCACCTGTGATTAAGGAACCAGATTTCTTCATTAAGGCAAATAAACCAAATTAAGACAGCTGGGTGCAGGGGATTCAAGCAGCTTTTGCCATCCCAATCCTTGAACCCACCTTATTAGAGCAGCCTGGGAAGTGGAAGGAGTAACTCAGGGCAGGTCAGGGCAAAGCAGTGCTAAATCTGTGTCTCTCGACCCGTTGTTAATCATCTATTCTCTTTCTATAAATGAATTTGGAATGTGGAGCAAATCATACTAAAAGATTTCTCCTCCTTGCTGAATACTTCAGGAGCTTTAAGGAATTCAGCTCAGGAGCAATGCTTCATTCAGGGCTGTTGATTAGTTCCACCATGGAGTGCACTAGACAAGACAATAAGTAGACGACAGACACAGTGATTCATAGATTACTCTGCTGAGAGTTGCAGGTGTTTTGGGATCGAATGAAAGGAAAGGAGGTTGGGTCAGTTCTCAAACCCCCTTCCTGTTAAAGGATTAGCATGGGTAACCCAAAGTTATTAAAATGACTCTCATAAATGTAGAAGTTGGAGTTTTTGCTCAAAGTTTCCTTCCTCCCCCTGCTCTTCCCAGCAGAAACAGCAAATGGAGTTTAGAGTTAATAGCAGTGCCAAACTGAAAGCAAAAAAAAAAAAAAAAAAAAGGAGCCAGATCTTCACCTGTTATAAACAGGAAGAGTTTACAGAAAACTTTGTGTAGGAGTCCAAATAATGGCTTTAGCCAAAGCCCTGAAACTTTTCTTACTTCCCAACAGTATCATGAAAGTGTGCAGTTACTTAAGATACAGGTATAGGACTTTTCCTTTCTCTATATGAACTATAAATACCACAGGGTAAAAGGATTGCAGAGGAGTTGGAGAAAAGGAGAGAAAATTATGCACCTTATGCTGAAGCCAACAGAGAAGACTTCCTGCCTTAGCCTGGGGAGAACAGGAGCACTGGGGAGGGACCAGCCTCAGCGTGGGGACACACGGGAATAGTGCCACAGCCACGTCCCCCCAGTAGCACATCAGCAGGGACACAAGGCAAAGGGTTTTGCTCTCCAGAAGTGCAAAAGGGAGGTAGCCAGGAGGGAAGAACTAATTTAACCACGTGCCCTGCTTAGCTAAAGCGAAGAGCTGGTGCTGCTGCAAGCACTCAGCCACCCGAGTCCGGGTAAACTAATTGCCACCTTCTCCTAAGATAAACTAAAATCCACTGTTTCTCCACTCTTCCACACGATCAGCATTGCCACCACCCCCCCACAGCACTCTGCCAAGCCTTGCAGAACCCTGCACTGACGTACACAGGCCCTCGAGGAACCAGTCACCAACATACTTTTGAATCTGAGCCTTCAAATGGGAATGCAAATCCCACATTTCATGCATCATGGGGTGTTTTACGCTTCGGCAAGGAATGAAAGTCACCTAAGGAGCAATTGCCATAACAGGGTGATGAGCACAATGGAAAGACATTTACAGGGCTAAACATATTATTGATGAGCCAGGTTTGACAGAGTTTCAGGACAGCAAGATACACAGTTCACATGTCAAGAACATGTTTTCAACCAGAAGCGCAGTATTCTATTCTGCTGTGTTACAAACGCTGCCTAAAATAGCAATTAGGAAGTGTTATGAATTAAAAAGCAATTTGTATTTGGTGTATATTAAGAGCAAGGAATTGTGTTCCTCTGGGATTTTGACTAGAGGATATTCCAAGTATCTAAAACAAAAACAAGCAAACAAACAAAAAACACACACCACAAAACAAAACAAAACAAAACCTCTGTGATTTTTTTGTCAAAAAAAGGATACACTAAACAGAGAAGATGATAAGCGATATCATGCAGCTCAATTATCCTATCTGTGTTTTTCACTTTAAGAAACACATACAAACCAAACTTCTTTTTATCTTTGCTATTTAGGGGGATTATTCATTTTTAAAATCCACCTTCCAGTCTTAAGACATGCTGCAAGGCAGCATTCATGTTGACTGCCACAGTTTTTAAACTTATCTTTTACTTGCAAGTAAAGCTGTCTTTCTCCCCTGTTCTTCTTTCTTTCTGACCTGCAACCATGAAAGCAGATTTGGGCTGATAAGAGCAGGTCCCAGTGAACATCCCTGCAAGGGATGGCAGCCGCTCCCCACTGCTGTCCATGCTCCCCTTCCCACTCCCAGTTATCCCAGGGCTCAGCTCTGGTGAGCAATTCTCCACCTGCATTTCTTGCAGCCTGGTTGGCAAAATCTGCCAGGTGATGGAGGGCAAGCAAACCCCAGGAGATTCTCGAAGGAGACCAAAAGCTGAAGGAGATGCTCCATCTCCAGCCAAGGCCAAGCTTGGCTCAGAGCCCACAGCTGCTCCCCAGCCAGGGCCACTGGGCAGCTCTTTCGTGCTGGATGGGAAGAACAACATCCATTTAGCAACTGGCCTGGGCTTTTTCACTCAGCCTGGAGGGAAAATTCATGCCTGCAAACAGCAGCTGGGAAGAGCCAGGTGGGAAGGTCTGAGCTGCACCATCCACATCAAGGACACGCTCCGGGCTGGGAAAGGGCAGCGTTCCTGGAGCGGGCAGAGGCAGGGTGAGAATTCATCCATGTGTGTTTTACCCCAAAGTCCAGCATAACAGCATTTCAGTGGAGGGTTAAATGAAGCTGGAAAATAATCCATAAAGCACACTTTGATGTCTTTTGGGACAGAAGGCTCTGTACTGTGCACAGCAGGGTGGGCTACTATCGCTGAAAAGAAAAGCTTCAAAATACTGAAATGTGCACGATCGCTCAGTACCAAAGTTTCTCCATGATGACCAAGGATATAAATTATTTGCTAAACAGAGGATCTGTACACAACCCAAACACGCCAGGCAGGAGGCTGACACCTGATCCTGGATAGGCATGGTGTGGAAAACCCACCCCTGGCAGCACTCCTTCAGACCCCAGCGTCCTCACCTGCCAAAGCCTAAAACACACTTGTTTGTAGTTTGTCATGTCACATTAAATTGAAATCTTTCATTGCCTGGCTGGGAAAGATAATAGAGAGCAACATTTCAAGGTGATCTACCTTCCGAACATAATCTTTAGCAAATTAATAATTAACCAACTATTTATTGGTCAGCTGATGCTGCTCCAGATACGAAGTTTCAGGCAATACACCAGTGAGATCTCACACGGCCTTACTTCTCTTAATTAAGCACAACTGAAAGGATATTTCGGCTAACCCAATTAATTTGGAGAACCTCGGGGTAGGAGCAGCGGGAGTGCAATGATGCAGCTCTTCATCCCAGCTCACCCCTGCAGGCTTTTCCTCCTGCTTTCCACCATCCCCAGCTGACCTTGTCAGGGAGCCACTGGTCACACCTTCAGAAAAAAAAGCTGTGCATGGGCCCTGCTCTGGCTCAGGAACCATCTCGCTCTGGATTTGGCCCATGCTTGGGCACCTCCACATGGGATCGGGCATCCTTTCTCCCCAGCCTGCTAAATTTCCAGCGTGCCTGCAGCCCCCTTGTGGAATGAGACCGAAAAGAGGCATTGTTTTAATTTAAGAGCACGGAGGTTTTTTTAGCTGCTGAGGGGCTGATCCTGCAGGTGCCACAGGCTCCTGGGGCAGGAGCAACTCCTGGCATATCTCGGGAAGCTCTGGAGCCTGATGGAAGACTCAACTCCATATCATATTTAAACGCCAGCAAAACGTGTGTATGGTTTCTCTACAATTCCTCAGCATGGGCTTCTGATTGGGTTTTTTCATTTTGGTGCAGCCCAAAATTGGGGATTTTGCTTCTAAAGCCTTGTTTCCAGCCCTCCAGTCCAATTCTCTGCTCGCTGCAGGACCAGAAGCACTTCCAAGCCTGTGCTGCTGCTGCAGGCTGTCCAAGCACCTTTTTCACTTCCACTGTTTCCCTGATAAAACAAAGTGCAAGAGATACCAAGTCCCTTCCAATTTCACTTTGGCTGAAAACATGTCGATGCTTCTGGAGGTGTCACAGCCTCAAAATCCCAAGTGGGATGCAGGAGGCAGCCAGTGGTCCAGGAGCAGAGCCACGGGCTCAGAGGCACCCGGAGAGAGAAGCACAATTAACATGCAGTGCTTCCCCAGCAGAGCATATCAGGGAGAAAGCGGGTGGAAAAAAAAAAAAACAACACACTACAGTGTTTCTAATAAACTATGAAACTTTTTTGACTTTCATGATGTACACATGGCCGTTAATTTCCATGTCATGTTATGATTTTTGGCTGAGCCAACAGTATGTATGTGTGGATGGGAGCAAGCAAAACAAATGCATTTTGTATTCAAATTTATACAACTCCATACATTTTTATGCTGTTTATTTGAAAATTAATTTTGGCTTAGGCCTTAGAGACAGCAAATGTTGTCAAGATTTGAGGGCTACCTGAAAAGCCTTGGGGACAGCATTACCCTTATGCATAAGAAACAGCAAAATAAAATAAAAATAAATGAATTTCCAAATACGTCATGGCTAATCCCTTGAGCTGACCTACAAATGAATTATAGAGGGTTTGCTACAGGACTGAGTAGATCTTGTGATTTCACTGAGAGATTTATCTTATTTTCCAACTTATTTTCATATCTTATTTCCTTTTCTTTTAGAATTAGACTGTAAATAAAAGAGCTAAGACCGAATGAAGCTCCCTTTCACCGCACTCATATTGGATTGATAAATTAAAACGGTGAGATGAGTTTTGTATGACCCATCCTCGAGGATTTGGGAAATTTAGCCGATGCAAAACAAGGCATTAATTTGGAGAGGCCTAGCTACTTACAATGCTTAGTATTCTGACAATGATGAATGGCATCATTCCAAGCAAATGGTAATTTCACTTTTTGTGACAGTACTTTAGAGCAAAACCGACTTTCTTCACACAAAGAATTTGCAATCCTATTGAACAGAGGCTGTACCTGAATATCAGAAATCCTTCATTGTTTAAGTATCATCTGATATTCTTGATTGGCTTCAGACTGAAGGTTGCAGTTGAATTAGGGAGAACGGAGGTTAAGTCCTAACCTTGAAAGATTTAGCAGCCATTGAAACACTGCCTTTGGGCACTTATTGGCCTGTATTTATCAAAAAACTTTTCAATTCAATGAGGGGAGGGAGAAAACACAAAACTTGTCACATTCATCAAGTGAAGCCACTGGAAAGACATCTACAGAAGAACACCCAAAAAGCATAATCTTTCAGAAGAGCTGATAGAAATGGTAATTGGATGGGATGAAGAATAATACTTCTAAAGCAAGGGTATAGAGAATATAGCTAAAAAATCAAGGTCAGGAGAAGAGAATGTATCCTTTTCAACTTAATAAAACTTACATTTGCCTTTTGTATTGTGGAAAATATTCCAGGTACCATTTCTAATTTATTTCTGCACAAATACTTCTGAGTGAAAACAGGATTACAGACAAACTGGCAGCATGTTTTCTTTTAGCTTACGTGCAGCAAACATAAAAGCATTGTTAGTAGATACAATTAGAAAAAAAAAAAAAAAAAAAAAAGGAGGCACAACACAAAACAAACTCCAGGACTTCCCTATTATTTAGAAATGTGGCTCAGCCTTCAGAAACACAGAGAGCATCTTTAAAAAAAGCATCTCCCTAAGGCACTCAAAAGCCACCTTCTATGATTGGCAAAGAGCACTGACATTGTCTCCTGAACAGGGAACAGAAATGATGAATCATAAAAACTTGATTGCACTTCTTCCTGCCTCCTCACTAACAAGCTAATCAGAGACCACAACGAGTGTCATGTGTAAACGGATGAGTTGTCCAGGGATGCTATATTGTCCCATTTTTATCTTGCACAAACACCTCTGGCCTGAACTTTGAAGGCTTTTGGCACATTTCTCAGGTTTTGTATCAGGGGTCCTATCCAGCTGGTGAAGGAGGGGAAATACTGAAGTGCTGTGTTGCTCTGCTCTCCGGGGTTGCACGGATGCAGGTGTCTCCTTACTGACGAAGACATCAGCTAAGGCAAAAAAAAAATCTGCAAAAGGTCAGTATCTGCACACACGAAGCCTCCAGCCAGCTCCCTAAACAGTTAAAGAGCACCTACTACCAAAACATCCCCATAAATAATCCCTGTAATGAAAGTAGAGATGAAAGCGTCTGTTAATTTTCCGTAGTCCAGGGAATTTGGCTACTGATGCCTATTAACCCAAGAAATACAGCATTATATTTGTCAAGAGCATCTCCGGATGTAGGGCTGGAGGAATAACCTGTGATCTGTGATGTCAACATTTTCTCCACCAGTACCATATTTTAGTATTACAGCGCATTTAGCAACAGTGTTGACTGTTCTGCTCAGGGCACTATCAACAAGGTTTTCCCACTCCAAAGCACCTGAAAAACAGCATTTGCCGAGCAGAACCGCAGGTCAGGCCCGTTTCAGAAACATTCACCTCAGCACATGGTGGGAACAGGTCGGACATGATGAAAAAGGCAAGCAAGGACAAAAATACAGAGCAGCAGTCCGACAATCTGTAATT
The DNA here is from genome assembly GCA_013400675.1 of Oxylabes madagascariensis. Classification (NCBI taxonomy): domain Eukaryota; kingdom Metazoa; phylum Chordata; class Aves; order Passeriformes; family Timaliidae; genus Oxylabes; species Oxylabes madagascariensis. Next base: position 18,616 of record VYZR01002561.1, on the reverse strand, counting down.
TGGGGTGGAACCTGCCATCTGGCCTTCAACACCTTGACATCAAGAAAGCAGTTACAGGGGTGCCCTGGTGTGTCTAGGCATTTGTGGACATATGGTATGTTTTACCATTAAGTGCAAATTTCCTTACTTTTATTGTTTTCTGTCACAAGCATAATGTTTGCTTTAACGCAGATTTGTTGCATGAGGATATTTATTGTACATTTCATGTCTTTCCCAGCCACTCCCCACTTTTCCTTGACTTTTTTGGTCTCCACCCTGGCCCAGGCCATGCCGTGACATCCAGGGACCCATCCTGGGGACACCAACTGCCCTGGGGGATTTGAACACTCATTTCAGCATTAAAAATGCTCCATCCCATGACAGGAGTCTGCACTCCAAGCTTTGAGTTTTCCTCCACACTGCTTAAAACCCCCTTTAAATCACCACCCAAGGGCTTTACTCTTCTGCTTAGCACAGGGGCCTGCCAAATCCCCACAAGCTGACCCTCACCCTGCCGATGACCAATCTCCTCAAGTACTTTCTTAAAGCTTTTTACTTTCCTGTCCAAGCCAGACTGGACATTCAGGCACATTTAGCTCTGGCACAAGCACAGCCTGCATTGCCCTCCCTGTGTGCACCATGCTGGGTCTCCTCTCTTGTCCCATCCAATAACCCCAGGAAGAAAACCAGCAACTCACAGGAAAAAATCAGATATAATCCCAGGTAACTCAGTGTCACATAATTCCTACATGGTCACAGCTACATCCACCTCAGTGTCTGAAAAGGCCAAGGAAGGATTTTTCAGGACATGTCCTGTAACTGCAGAGGCACAAACTGGATGCCCACAGTCCTCAGGGTGATGGTGAGACTGGAAAAGTCACACTATTGGTGATGAAAGAGAGAGGTATTCACAAGATCAGTGCTTTTAGGTAAAATCTGAATTCAAACATGTGAAAATTAAACATATGTTGACCATAAAAAGAAGAATTAACCTCTCACATCTACAGTAAATTCCTCTATCACCTGTAGTTATTCAGAGACAGATCTTACATCCCATCTCAGCAACCCTCAGAGCTGCTCTTTGATATCAGAGTAAGTTTTGACCGAGCAGAAGTTGAGTAAACACCTCAGGATTTGGCCCTCTGATGTTCAGCAACTAATCTTAATTTAGAGAGTACATTTCCCAAAATACATTAAAAGTGTAAGTCTTTGGTACAGCAGGCTCCAGGGAAGCAAACAGGACATTATTTGCAGCAACGGTGGTGTGGGTGATTTTCCAAAAACAGGCTGGTTTGTGGGAAATCACTGAATTAATCGCTGCCCCACATAAAAGGAGTGGATTCTACAATGATTTCAGCACGCTTCTACGAATTTATTTTTCCGCCTGATGCCACCTGTTCCACTGCCAGCTCCTCCAGCCGCATACCAAGGCATCGCTGGGGGGGTCAAAGCAGCAAAATTCCTGGGGCCCGTCTGCTTATTCATAACCCCCAAACCCATATTTCCATCTCGGCATCATAGCCACCCTTATTGGGGGGCATGGTGCGCTAATGACCATTATTTAATTAACAGATGAAGAAGGCCTGAAAGCCGCTCCGGCAGATTTTGAACTTGATCTTCTCTCATTTGCTGTCAGGCAAGACCAGATAAATGACAAGTATTTCGAGAGTCTGCAAAGGCCCTTTAGAACAGCTGCACAGGCTTCACCCCTTCTTTGCAGCAGGTTTCTCACTTAAGAAAAAAACACGCTTCATTACATCGCCTCTTACTTGAGCTGCAAGGGTCTATTCAAGGAAGATAAGCCTCTTAGAAATGAAGTAGCGTTGAATTTAGGTTTTGAGTGACAGGAGGAAGGTTTATCCATTCAGCAGACAATACTGCTTTCTCTGCATTAATCTAGGAGGCGGACAATGATCTGTTTTTTAGGCAGCATCTCATCTCTTTTCCCACAGCAGAAGGTGATTAGAGTTCGGAAGCAGGGACTGTGAAAGAAAGGCGAGCGCTATCTCCCCAGCCCTCCTGTTTCCTGAGCGGGCAGGAGGGAAGTTCTCGGCCAAGTGCATCAATCACAGGGCTGGCACTCAGGATGTGCCTCTGGTCAGGGGCTGACCGGGGGCTGGCAGGTGAGGGCACGGACACCCCGGCAAAGCCCAGCCCTGATCTCTGCAGAGAAACACACTCGCTCAGCAGAAGGAGGTTCATAACCCCATGTGTCTTGTGCTTGGGAAAGGGGGGAAAACTCCATGGTGTGAACCCAGGGAGATTGTCAGAAATCTCTTGTTATCAAGTGGGTCTACCCAAAGGGTTGCTTATCAGTGATAAACATTTCTCAGCCCACCCCTGACAGCCACTCTGCTCACCAGCAGCTCCACCCAGCAGAGATCCCAACACTCACAAAGAGGGTCAAACTCATCTTGCTTTGCAGAGAGGGGAGCCAAGCAACTGAGAATCAGGTTTTCCTGAGACTGCAGCAGTAGACTGTTTGAACCCAGAAATTTTGGCCTTCCTCCTCCTCCATGTGACCTCCCAGTGAAATACACGCAACCAAAGGAGACAGGAACCAGCTCAGGGAGTCTGCTCACCCCATGCACACTCCAATAATGATGGTCAAAGACAATTATAACCTATTTGTGTATCACATCACCTCCATTTTCCATGTTCAATAAACTACTTGCAGTTTCAGCCACCTCTCCCCTGGGAGAAATGAGCTGCCAGGAGGCTACACGAGAGCATGGCGGCCACAACCTGCCCGACAGCACTGGCATTTTCCCTGCTTTTCCAAGATCTGTGCCCCCAGCTGTCAGGCTGGAGGGGGTTTAAGCACTTCAGCATTTCATTCATGCATAGGCTTGAACAGGCAAGGAAGCAGGAGAGGCAAATATAGTCAAGTGTGAATGAGTACACTGCACAAATGTTGCTGTATGGGACAAGACACTGAGATTTCTAAATAGTTATTGAGCTATCCATATATGCATCTTCCTACATACAAAATAACCTGCAATTTCAATTATTTCCTTCAAGCAATCACTACAGAACTTAAATCTCCAAAGATTAGTGTTGCAAATAGTGACTAACCCACAGAAATCAGGTTTCTTGTCCCCATTTGACAGGGAACTCAACAAAGGTTATACCCATAACCAAAGGCTGTTGCAATCCGCAGGGGAAGAATAAAAAAGCCAAGACCAAGGCATTTTGGAGACCTCATCCCTGGCTGCCCAAGGACGTGCTCAGAGCACAACAAGCAAACCCAAGTCTACATGAGCTGAGCAGTTAAAAAGCAAAAAACTTCCTAAAAGTATTTCTGCCATCTTATGTAAAGCCCCATGGACTCTATTTTTAAATAAGCAAAGCCTCTGTAAGATAAACATTTTCTACATCAGAGGGACTTTGTTGTGTCCCAGAATGAAGCAGCTAAAGGGAATCCTCTTTTATTCCCAGGACACTCTGAATAACTTTTAAGGGGTAAGACAGCAACCCTTGCTGCTGTTAGCAACAGCCCCCAGCCCTGACTGCAGCGTGCTGCAGAAACATGGCCAACCTTCCACAAATAAGGAGCGTATTGACACATTTTCTCTTCACCCCTTTGTGCTAAGCCTGTGTAACTGTGCTTCAGTGAATGGCTTTTTGTTATTCTTATCTCCGCGCCTCAAAATTCCTCAAAACACATCTGTCACGGCACAGCTTGAGAGCCAGCCCCGAACAACTCCGGTGTCACAGCTCTCCTGTCTCCCCTCCAACCTCCCAGGTGGGAAGAAGTTTGCACAGACATTTCTTTTGCTCATCGGAGCATGGCTGGCATGCCGAGTCAGCACCACGCAGACCCACGTCCTCCCCTTTTCTCCTTCTTTCCCCCACCCCATCTTTTCCTTTTTTTTCTTTTTTTTAGTAGACTTAATTGCTTCATTTCAGATGTTATGTTTAACCTCAGGAAATGGTACTATAGACATGGCAAACAACTTTCTGGTTGTTTCCAATCAGTACCGTATTATAAAGTACAGCCAGTTAAGAATCCTATTCATTTTCTTGCCCTGTCATCTTGATCTTATTTGAATGTCTGGGGAGCAGGAGGTGCTCACTCGGCCCCGCGTTTCAGAAGTGGGGGCAGGAACGTCTGTGCAATGTGTTAGAGACACTGAAAGTTTTCATTTTTGACTCCTTAATGAGAGCGACCTTTGCCACAGGCTGATGAGTTCCATACCTGTCCTGGTGTGTTTTCTGAAAACATTTGACACTGCTCACAGGTTTGACGGGGATATGACTAATGAAGTCTTGGTATAAAAATAATGGGCTGCAATTGCAAGTCATTTGTGTGAAACCAAACTCCTTAAAAACTTGTCTCTGCTCACTTTCTGTTTTCTAAATGAGTCAATAATACGAATCAGATGGCTTGAAGGAATAGACCCCCAAATATTTCCTCTCTCCCTTCTATAAATTAGCTGCCATTTTGTGCAATTTTTGTTGCCTCCAGGCACAGTTTAAATTGGACTGTAGTTACTAGATTGCTGGAGCTATTGCAAAATGTGTAGGCTAATACATAATACCTTGTTTTTGTTAAATGTATAGTAACAGCTCTTCTTGTGAGGTCAAGAGGCCCAGGCTGCTACTACTTAGAATGCATAACAATTTTATGTAAAGTAACGGGGAGGCAAGCAGGAGCATGAGTTTCTGCTGCAACTTTTAAATAACCAAAAAAACTTACATATTGTTTTCACCTCTGTTTTTATCAGGTACAAAGAAGAGTGATGCCTGTTGCAAGGCTGTGCCTTGCTTTTAGTCCCTACTGTGGGAGTCTCTTGTGGGCTGGGGGAATGCAGCACCAGGAATCTCCCAGATTCATCACAGGAGGGCATTTTGGAAACACATTTCCATGGGTCATCCTCCATCATCAAAGTCTGAATTCTCTTTTCCATTGAATAGGTACATCATGAATCTGACCACCTGGGTATTCAACTTAGAATATGTAACACACTGCAATGACAACAGAAATACCCTGGAAGGTCATGAGCCATTCTATACTCATAGCACAACTGGATGTATCACTGGCTCTTCTAATTTTAGCATCAGTACTGAAAATTTGAGGTTTTCTTTAAGCCTCAGCTCTTGGAGTCATGCAAATATATGAGGATTTTAACTATTAGAAGCGGCAGCTTACACCATGACAGAAGATGGCCTCAAATTCTCACCCAAGCTACCTTAGGAAACTCAAAACCTTGAAAAAAAAATCTAAAGAAATCCATGTGCTCTAACTTCCATGCTTCCAAGGCACCTAATTCGTGAGTTTTGATTGTCAAGAACTGGAAAACCTGTTACAATTTCTGTGAAAACTCCTGTCATAAACTACTGTGATTGATTTTAATTCATCCTGACCACTATTTGTTGACAACAGGTCCAGACAGATCCCAACTTTCTCTAACACATATATAAAAATTATTTCAATTCCCCCCTCCAAAAATACCCACAATCTGTGGGCTACAATAAAGGGGGAAATAGAGGTATGATGAGGCTATATTCACATGCTCTGGTGGAAAAGGGTTCATATTGTTTGGTTTTGGAGCCCACGTGGCCTAGAAGGGGCAACCACTGCAGGAACCTCCAGCCACCGCTGGGAATTTCGTTTGATGTTAAAACACGCAATCAAGTTATTTTATACACTATTTCAGCCACATTTGGATAGGCAATTGACAGGCAGAGGCCAGCATTTTTTCCTTTCAGTTCAAGGATGTCTACACACCCCACACAAGCACAAACACACGTTGTACTCCTGTACGTGTGTGAGCCTTATGGACGTGTGGAAGGAGAAATCCACGCGGGTCACACACATTTCCCATCACATCCCGTGAGCAGGCTCATCAGACCAAAGCTCATTTGTACTCAAAACGTGCAAAGCCAGGAACATGCACAAGGATTTGCAGGACCAGGGCTTAAGTACACACTCAACCTCAAGCTCCAGGTTTGGACATGCTGTTCTTCAGCCCCAGCACAAACGCAAAGCTCCATACGACTAAATATAGCCGGCATACAAGAGATTTTGTTTTGTTTTCTTTAGCAGCTCCCCTGTGACCCAACAGAAGTTACGAAACCAAATGAATGTAATAGAGCGTTCATTCCCTGCTTATTGATGTTGCCTCACCCTTGGGCATATTTGCAAAATTTCCTTCTACATAATAAAAAATGGCACGTCGCTCGCTGCGGCCAGTCGGGCTGCAGGCCGGCACCAGTCAGACACAGAGGCTACTTGCTGCTAAATGCCTGCTGCTCCTTCAGGACAAAGGCATTCCTGGACTCAGGTAAAGAGGATATTCAGCAAGGATGGTACAATGGTTTGTTGGTGGTTTTGCCCAGAGATGGAGCAGTCTCTTGGTGGGGAGTTTGCTCACAACACAGATCCACTCTGTTCAGTGGACACACAGCTTCCCTTGGAAGAGCCACACATCCCATTTCATCATCTTTTTGCCTGCATAAACAAACACATCCACTGTCACTGACATTTCCTTGCCTCCAGCCCCAAGCAGCTGCCATCAATGGCTCACACATTAGGCGCAGTTTGGCAGAAATAGCAAGAGACCAGAAATCACAGAGTCCACATTCTTCTGTCTTCATTCATGGATTCACTGATAAATCCCTTTTGGCCAGACTGAGTTGCTTTGCTCCTACCCTCCTACAACCTGTGTGCATGCAACCCAGCCTTGGAACAAGAGCATTCCAACACACAACTACTCAGGATCCCACCTCACCCCGAGGTAGGAAAGGGACCTGGCTGACAGTGAGGGTTCCTCTGGGTGCCAGCTTCACAAAAAATAAATTACAACCGCAAACTCTGGCACTTTAATATCTACAGCTATCAAACTCTAGGATCGAAAAGCACCTCACCTATCTTTAGGGAAAGAGCTTCTGACCAAGTGGGCACCCAGGCTCTCACAGTCAGTGGGGGAATACTGGAGGCCATACCCCAGGGGGACAGACTCGCTATGGTCTTCTCACTCTCACCCACTGAGAGGGCTTTGAGTGCCACATCAAGGTGGAGCCAAACATTCAGACAGCTCAGGCTAGCTCAGCTGAATCTCCTCCTCTGTGGCAACCCACAGAGAAGTCCTCTCATCCCTTCTGTTTCAAAAGCTCTCGTATTTTCCATTAAGGTACGTGGTATCAGCTATGGCGGAGCGAGGGTCCTTGGCCAAACTCTACAGCTCACTGTGGGATTTTCTACTTTCTGAACTCTGTCTTTGTTTTTGCTGGCTCAGGCTCCCTTATAGGTAACTCTGCACATATTTTCACCCTCCCTGTGAACCACAGTGCACACTGAAGCTAAACCTAATTTGCAGTTTGGGTATAAACGAGTAATTAGGCATCTACTCCTGCCAACATTCGTGCCAGTAGTTTAAAGCGGGTATGGAATTACTAGGTTAAAATTGCACCTTACACCTTGACACCAGCTCTGAAGAGGTTGGTCCTGGGGTATTGGACATTACATAAATATATGCACAGCCAGGAAGAAAATGGGGCAAGCCAGCCAGGACTCTTTTTAATATATCTCCTTAATTCAAGAGGCCCATTATATATAGTGCTCAGGACGGGAAAAGGAAGACTTGTACCCACTTGGGGGGGCGGGTTATGGTTTAGCCACCAACTTTCCTTTTTGCTCACACAAGGGCTAATTCATAGGTTAAGTGGAGGATTATAGATGATAGAAATGCAGCAGCCCTTTTCCTTTCCTCCCCATGCTTTTCATGTAAAGAGAAAGAAGGCTTCTCTCATCCCTTCTGCAAAAGTGTCGACACATTTCCATAGCTCTGTGAGAGGACCTGCCATTTCTGTCACTCTGCTACCCCTTGTCCTTTTGTCCCCACAGCATCTTATTTCAGCTTGGAGAAGAATAATTCATGGCTTCAGAAGATAAACCCAGATTTCCTAGGAAGTAGTTCCATAAGAAAAGCCAGGACTGTAACCATGCCTGGGATAACATGAGCCCAGTTCTCTTTCTCACCAGTTTGTGAGTTTTGCCACAACTTTGAGAGAAGCAAAATCAGTCCTTTACAATGTGTCACTTTCAAAGTACTATCTGAGCGCACCAGCACCTGCAAAGTCACTTTGGAGCATGTTTTGTCAGTGGGTACAAGGTGACAGCGTGGAAATTCAAGGACTGGCCAAGTACCAGCCTGTCTTCCAGTACCCAGCTGTACTGCCCCATCAGAGCAAGTGATTGTCTTTGCCTGGCAAAACTTTAACTGAATGCCACCTTAAAGAAATCCAAAAGATTGTCACAGGGGCCTAGGGATGCAAAGAGTCACACGGAAAACAAATGTGGGAACAGAGAGACCCACTGGGCTGCTGAGGATCCAGAGTTACAGACTGGAGCTAAACTGTGACCATGGATCTGCTTAAAAAACACTCTGCTTGTTCTGAAAACTTAGGAAAATCTACAGGCAGATCCCTTTTGCATTTCTGCATGTATTGCAACTCAAGGATAAGGTACAGGTTCTGTAGGTTGCTGCATTTTTCATAGTAAGTGATCATACGCATTTAAGCACAATAGTAAGTAAAGCTCAGCTATAAAACCCATGTAACCTTTTTGCTGGCATGAAAATTAAGGTTTCCCTTACCTTTCAGTAATTTAAATGCTTTCCTTGATAGCTTTCCCCTTTGTTTCTCTCAATATTTTTTGTTTTAAAGGAATACTTGGAATTTTAGCATAAGATCTTCAAGTTGCCTTTTTTTGTTGACCCCCCCTGTTAAAACCTTGACTGTCTTTGGAGCACACATCAGAGACATTCCCAGAGGAAAAAGGGAAATGGAGAAAAAAAGTGAATTTGAAAAATGTATTTCTTGGGGGGGATAAATGCACATTCCACCCTTGTTCTTTTATATAGGACTCTCATCTGTCTTACCCAGAAACTCTTTGAGTTTTGAAAGGTAAAGTGGGGAACCAAAAAATGTCTTTTCATGAAGAAAAAATAAAAGTTTAGGCTCATCTATACATGTTTTTTCATGTATTTTCTATGGAAAAATGGCCAGAGCTCAGTTTCCACCTTAGGTATATTTTCCCTACTTAATTAAACCCTCTTTCCCCACATGACAAATGGGCCCTTCTCAGGAAAGGGCATGATTGCAGGCACGGGTGAAGTCAAAGAGGGCATTCTTAGTGATTAGACATGAAATATAGACTTGGAAAACAGAGGTTTTGAATGTAAAGAGGGAATAACTTACTGCATCCTCAGCCTAAATATAATTTATGCATCCTTTGCCTAAGTGAGTTTTCTCTATCTGTTTATTTTGGGTTTAAAAAGTCTATTTATCTGGTTGGGTGTACTTTTAAAAATGTACTTCCCACGGCCCTACTCTTCTGTTTAGTGCTCATATTTTTCCCAAGCCAGATTCATTAGAAATATGGCCTGGACGATATGTGAGCTTTCAAGCGTGGCATGCGGAGCAAGCACGGGCACTGACAGGCCAAATTTGGGGCCAGCGTCTCTGATCGACCCCAAAACTGCACACTGCCAACGTGTAGGATGCAAAGGTCATGAATTAGGAGAAGGGGGACTTGAAAAACCTAAGACAGTTTTTGTTTAACGAGATTCTGGGCTTGGTACTCCAACTGATGTTTTTAAGTGCTGCTTTTCCACAAATGGTGCTGGAGACTCGCTGTATTTTACATGAAAATTGGGGTTGCCCTGGTTGCTTTCCCTATAAAGATTGGGACTGGGAGGTGTCACCAGCTGACACTTGCAGCCTACATGAAAATTTGGGAGGTTTCTTTCTTTCATCAGAGAGGCACAATGAGCACCACGCAAACAAGAATTGAGCTGAGGAACTGGGGCAAAATACAAGGCAGCAACACAGAGGAACTGAATAAATTTGAGGGATAGCAAATGTATTCAATTCCTACCACATCCTAGCGCTCAAGGACCACTTATTTCCTTAGCAGTTCTGCTTCCACTTAGTTCAGATATTGCAAGTTCCTCCAGTTTAAATGGGGAACTAGTCTGAGCACAGGGAAAACAAAACAAGCTATACCCGACCATAAAACAAATTTGTTCTTGGTAGTCCAAGTAACTTCCAAGTAACATGGCTAACATTGGATTCAAAGGGCACTTGCATAAGAAAAACCAAAAAAGAGTTCACAGCCCAGCAGAAAAGGTGGCCAACCAATGGTCTTAGTTAAGTTTTCCCATTTTGCAATTATAAAGAAATCTGTGGAGTGGAACTTCTAATTTCTACCAGGCATTAAACTGCATTAAAGTGTCTGGCCCACTTTTAAAGAATAAATCAATCCCTCCCTAATTCAGATGTTCCTCATACTTAGTTCACAAGATCTCTCTCTCAATTAGATGTTTGTACTTCAGAAAAGCAGTGATTTCTGCTCAGGAATGCTTGGGTTGAAATTAACCATTTAGAGAAGATTGGTTGTGCACAGGTGTGGTTTAAAACTGGGATCATTTTTTTAAATAAAAGGACTATGTATGGCCGGCATTCTTCCTCCAGTTTTACAGACATGCAAGGGTGCAGCAGAAGTGCAGAGATTGGCCATGATCAGACCTGAGACACATTCACCTGTGATTTAATGGGGGAAAAAAAAATCAAATTCATCATGCAACACATGAAAAAAAAAAAAAAACCAAAAAAAAAAACCAAAACAGATTGGAAGTCTGCATCATGAAAATCCAAAAGGTTCATTTTCTGCATGTATCTGTGGGGTTTTCCAGCACGTGGCAACCCACATGCTGCCCCACCACACATCACAGACCTTCCAACAGCCCCTAGCACCTCCCTTCTGATGGATAGTTTCCCAGATGGAAAGAATTCCCTGCTTGCTCCCCATTCCAGCTCATCCCCAAGCAGCCTTGCCTGCACTTCCCTGCAGTGATGAGCCCTCCTTGGAGCTGACCCACCAGTCGCACGAGCCGCCAAGGGCGATGCCAGCTTCTTCCTTCTGGTGATTGCTACTTGTCAAGCACTTGGGGTAGGAAGAACTACTCAAAGCCGGGCCTAAAACCAGCAGTAAACCTGGCCTTTACCCACAACTCTTTCCTGCCATACCTCAGGAACTATAAAACACAAGATCCAGCCCCATTCCCGCAGCCCTCCCTGGCGTGGCAGCAGGACTGCTTGCATGAGCTGGCAACGGCTTACACAGCAGAAGAGCTGCAGGATCGGGCCTTTAATTGCTTAAAAATACACTACCCACCAATAGTTACCTAATTTAGCAGAATATATTACCTCTCTGCTTCATAAATCTTAATTAAAGCTGTTAGTTTTCCTATTATATGATCAAGAAACGCCCCATTAAAGTTAAGCAGTTTCTCCGAGTAATTATATACGTTATGTGGTGTGAGTGTAAAGATGCATATAGCATTCCGCTACCAATTATTTTGCATACCCTGAAAAGCACTATCTATTAAATAAAAAACTTGGGAAATTTCATTAATGCAGGATTTTTTAATCTCCCAAAAGTCCAAGATGTCCCACAGGAGCTTGTATACTCAGTGTTGGCTCCTTATAATACAATTTAATGCTCACAAACACAACTAAAGTATTTAAGCATTTACAGAGGTTGTCATAAGTGCTTTACTTATTTTCGATCAAATTCAAGTCTACATTTAATACAGTTAACTGTGGTTATTTAATTTCAAAACTCAAGAATCCAACCTCAAAAATTTATAACAATATAAATTTAGTTACATTGATATAGGATATGTATGCTACTGGGAAACCATTTTTCAGTACGAAGTGTAGAATTGTAAGACCTAAAAGGAGTTATTTTTTAAAGTAAGCATTATTTCAAATAAACCCTGTCAGATTTCAAAGAATATTTTCCTATTCATCTGCAAAATGATTTCATAATTTTTAGTAATACGTTTCAAGCCAGTGCTAAATGCTCCCAAAAACTAAATGTATTTTAATCATGCTTTCTCTTTTGGTCAGAATTTCATGTAAATACAGAAAAAATATTAAACTGAGATCTTGCAAATATCTTAAATGCATTATTAACCAAAGCACTTCATTTCCTAGCAACTGGCTAGAGAGAATGAAATTTGGAAAATTATTCTTAGTTCCCCATAGACAGTGAATTTATTGCCTGACCACATTAACAATTAAAAGGTATATGCAAGATGTTAGATGTTAAAAAATAATGGAAGGAGCTTAACATCTGCTCATATACGGCAAGGAACCAACTCCCGCCCCTACAAGTAACTTAATCAGGCTTGCAAGAATGTAATATTTTACTTTTAAGCAAAATATTATTCTCCAGAAACTGCAGAGAGTCAATCAGGCACATTAAATAAAAAAAAAAAAGAAAAAAAAGAAAGAAAANTCTCTAAAAAAAAATTTTTTTCCAAAAAAAGCAAAGAGAAAAACAGGGCAAATAAAAAAAAAAAAAAAAAAAAAAAAAAAAAAGGGAAAAGAAAAGCAGAGAGAGCAGCAACCCTGTCTGATGCTGGTAATCTTTGATCCAATACAGTTTCATATCATCCCTCAGAGTTGACAGTGCATTATTAATTGAAACGTGGGGGCTGTACTTAGCCCTCTTCTGTAGGAATTGTAATATAATTATATCCCATAGGCAGAAATACTGTTTCCACCTCTGCCCCTGAAAAAGTAATATACAAACTGGCTTAGAAATGTGTGAAACAAAGTAGTCCCCACCACTCTATTCACGGTATCAGTATACTTGGGTGCATAAATCATGATAAAATCATAGTCTGAGGAAACAGATACATGAAAAGAGCGAACATGATTTCTATATAATATGTTATGAAAGCATCTTGGATAGATTGATTTCAAACAATTTGGCTGGGTTTCCTTTTATAATCCTCTTTCTTCCCTGTTTTTAATTTTTGCACAGATGCAGCTATATAAATAGCAGTATTTCCTGGAATCCCCAAAACGTCAAACCAAACATATTTTCCAATATTAAAATATTGCATTCCATTATATCATTACCACTTAGAATAGGCTATAAATTCATTGATTGAAGAGTTTAATAGCAATGCCTGATCTTTATATACCATACTTTCACTAATAGGAAATCGGCTTCTTCTGAAACATTAGCATGTTACCCTTTCTAGTAAAGCATATCAAATCACATTAGTGAAAAAGTTGCCAAGTCAAATGGAAGTTTGGTGCCAGTTTTCCTCCTTTTTATTCTTTTTTTTTTTTCCTCAAGAGGCAGAGAAAGAGAGAGAGTGTGAGCAAGAGAGGGGGGATTAAATTTCTTACTAAACTTGTGGCAGTGAACATAAAATATAATAATACTCCTTTAACATTCCTATCATGATTTTGGTCCTAGCACTTAAACCAGCCAAGAAGTGAAGGAGTTAATACTTTACAATGTGCAATAATTCAGAGAGCTGGCTTACACGATTTGCAATACACTTTTTTCTTTGCAAGATAGACTCCAGCACAGACGGATCAACAAAAAAGAAGTAGGGGGGGAAAAAAAGGACAACTCTACAACCAATCAAACCAAATGCCAGAGCAGAGGGCAAAGGGATATGGAAACTGAGAAGATAGACTTCCAAGTCCTTTCCTGAAAGTGCTTGGATTTTGAGGAGAGTCCAACATTGCCTGACAAAAGTGTCTTTGTGCAGCAACACTGGGGAGAAGGGAGGAGAGCTCAGGAAACCTAATGAAAACAGGCCAGGCCTTGTACATTAGACCCCATGGAGAACTTTGAATCATACGAGCTGCAGACAAGCCCCGAGTATGTAATGCCAAATTAAAGACCACCAAATATGGGGAGCACCGGAGCAGCGCCGGGGCGGATGCGCTCCTGGTGTGGGCCAGAGCATCGCCCGGCGCGTCCCTCCATCCCATCCCACCCCCTGCAGGCAGCCAGGCATCCCGGGGCAGAGCACTGTGCCTCCCCCACGGGGACTTGTGGCTCATTTACCCACAAAAGAAAATAAAATGCATTTTTTTAAAACCTTTTTCTGCAGTCTGGTTGAACATTAGCAGTGTTAGCATGCGAGTGAAGAGGGTGACGATCTGCAGCTCCCATTGCAACACCCTGACACGGGGCTGAGCTGTCACCTCCTCACCTGCCCCACTCCCAGTCCTGCCTGGCTTTCCAGCAACATTCCTTCTTTGTGTTTTGGGATAGATGGTGTATTTGTTCTTGTCTTTGGAGGACTCACAGGACTTCAGCAAGGTGCAATCTTTGCAGCTGCCCCTCACACAAAGTATGTGGCTCGTGATCTGACCCACAAGGCAAGAGCAGACAGCAAACTCCTCGTGCCCAACCACCACAGTGTTCCAGAATCAAAGTGTAGGTGTTTGTCATTCTTCTCCCACTTGCTCATCCTCTCCCACTGCTAACATCACAGCACATCCTCTCCATCTTTCAAATCAGGCAGGGTTTGCTTTGCATGGCACCTAGTCACCGATTTCCCTGCCTGTCCCCCCAGAGCATCCTGTCTGTACTATCCACTCATATGGAAAGCATCCTGATCCCATTTGTCATTCTCACACTGCCACCCTCTCCCTACAGGGCCCTGCCTGGAGGAGATAGCACCAGATGACGTTCCTGAGCTAGGCTGAAGTCATTATAGCAGTATTTAATAAAGTCACAACTCTTCTTTCATGCAAATCAGCCAAAAAAAGCCACAAATAATCCAAATAAGAGCAGAGGAAGGTTTTATATGTGTCTTGATTTGTGTCCCATCTCTCCCTTTGACAACCCATGCTCCTCAGCTTCTCCAGCCTCTGGTTCCAGGACCCAGCAAGAGGGATGAGCTCTGAGCAGGGGCAGACACTCCCACCATCCCACCAAGAAGATTTGAGAAAATCTTCTTTTAAATAACCCAAGCCCAGTGCTCCTTCAGCAAGGGAAGCTCATGGCCAAAGGGGATGAGTTTTGTCCCATCAATGCTGCTGGAAACTTCATTTCAAAACCTTTTCTTAAAAAAATTAGTGATAGAAAAATTTTAAATCTCTCCCTCTTAAGAGCAGTGTGACACAGGGATACAGCTCACCCAGGAGTGAGACAGAGTGAGAGCCAACAGAAAAGAAACCAAAAGAGAAGAAGCCACCAAGCAGGAGGGGGGATGAAGGGGGCCCATTTGTCCCTCCCTGTCATGGCCATATATTATGAAATTATGAAATTTGAATGCACTGGACCCATTTCTCAACTGGTGACAATGAGCACTGCTGCTTAATTGGCAACAAAGCTAAACCTACTTGCACGAGAGCACATTTATTCCTGTTAAATCCAAAAAGCTGTTAGGAAATGTAGAAGTAAATGGTTGGTGGTAAAGGAGAAAGGAGGTACAAAAAAAAAAAAAACTCAAACCCTAAAGTAACATTTTGACTTAGCTGGAAAAGACCAGCCCCTTTTTAGCTCTGAATAACAAATGTGAAAATAAAATCCCCTATATTTAAAGTAACACTTAGAAACACGAACAGTGTGTTTCCTCTGCAGCAACTGAGCCAACTCTTTCACTCAATCACCTCAAGTGTAGAGCAGCACCAACTGCAGTGAGGTCACACTTGTGTAAGTGACCTCTGTTGGCCAAACCCAAGCGTCTGTACCCGGCAGAAAGCCAGAGCAACCTCCAGCTTTGGTGGGATTGCCCTGGATTTGCACCAGTGTCGCCAGGGGAAACACATGGCCCAACAATTCCTTAAAAACCCAAGGTGGTTGTTTCCCGGACTCCACTGGCTCTGAAACTTCACTGAAGGCAATGGCATTGCACAGACTGGAGATCACTGCAGCTTCTGGTGATTTCTTTTCTGCTAGGTATTTTCTGATATTGGATATTTCTGGCGAAGTTTGCCATTCCTTTACACAACAGCAATCTTGCTGGATGCTCCCTTGATACCTATCTAGTGCAAGCTGGACCCACAAATCAAAAAACTCTTGGTTTTCCAAAGTCTTCTAAGAAAAGACCTTTGTGCTATCACAACTATTTGAATTCAGTTAGTTCCCCTTTCTTTGCTTCTTCCCTCTCTGCTGGAGTGTGTGCTCCTCTCCACTACTGCTCCAGAGTTCATTTTCTCTAACTTGGCCTAATAGTGACCCAAATTACTGCTCCTTACAGCCCAGAATTTCCTCCATCTCTCAAGGTATTTTTTCCTTCATTTGCCCATCACAACCCTTCCAGGCCTTTGTATCCCATCAGATCCTTGAAGTATTATCCTTTAAGCAGGGACAGAAAAGGCTGCTCATGTCTCCCTCCTCCTTTCTCCTCCCAGCTCCCCTTGTTCTCCTGTCATTGCCCACGTTTCCTTCTCACTCTCACGTCTGTGGTGCCATAGCATTTAAATGGTTCAACACATCCACAACTGGCTTGTTCCTCTCCTCCTCCAGCATGTGGCTGGTTAGATAATATAGATCTATATACAGCAGGAGGGTTCATGGATCTATTGATTTCAAGACAATTTAAAGTGTGTTTGGCAAGTTACCATATGAAGACAGCCCTGTGGGCAATTCTTCATTCCACTACAGTTGATGGGATTGCTCAAGTCAACATCAGGACCCAACACAGCATTTTTGGTTCATAAGCCAGAGACTTGCTTTCATGTTGCCTTGAGTATTCCTTTTCAAGTAATCAAATTTACAGTCTAGTCTGAACAAGACATCTGATTATTGATAATTACTACACCTACCAAGCCACCAAAAATTTACTATATTTATCCATCAGATATGATCTTTTATCATGGATGGCCCTATTCCAAATTTTACAGGGGGCTATTTTCACTAAAAAGAAAATTAATGCAGCAAGGAAATTTCTAATGTTACTTGTGCACATTAATAGAAAAAATAATTAAAATAATCTTAATTGCCTATTTGAACACTGACAGACTAATTTGGAGCTGAAATCAGGATCACCATTCTGATGGCTGTGACAGAATATACCACTAGTATTTTATAAAGTTCATTTCATCACTAGATATATTAACAACATATCTGCAAAACTTCTCTCCCTACCATCTACAGTAAAGTTAAAATAAATATTAGAGGACACAGAATAAGGAAAAAAAAAGACCATAATACTACCAGACTCTGCAGAAATCCAGATTTGGTTTGAAAGTTAATCAACATTTGTGGGGCATCTGAATCCCAGTTTTGACTTTTGGGTCCTTTGTTATGATTTATAAAGAAGTTTTTTCTATCCTTAACATGAGGTTGATTCATTTCCACTGTCATTTACTAAAGACTGGACATTCTTGGGGCTAAAGAAGAACAAACACAATGGTGCCTTGGCTTTGCAGGGGAGTGGTGGGAGAGGCGCCTCTCTGCCTGCAACCGAGCACCTCAAGGGCTTCCCAGCACTGTTACTAAATCAATACAAAACACCAACACGAAGTGTGCATCTCATTTTTTAGAGCCGTGTGTTTTCCAAGCTGCTTATTCAATCATTTTAACAATTTCTAAAACCGCGACTCGCGCAGCACGAGTCCTTTCGGTGGGAACCGTAGGTGATATGATCAAAGTTAGCCTGCACCTAATCAGCAAGCGAGACATAATCAAGAATCTTTTTTTAAGACGTGTTCAATTCAGCGGAGGGCAAAGACTATTAGTCTTTTCCTTATTTACTACGGTTTGGGTAAAATTCCCATTATTTCCATTAATACCGTTCCCGGCATATCAATTATTATAAGGTGCACTCAATAATGCAGCTACGTTATACCTCGAGCAAAGTGTCTTTCAGTGTGGTTTCTCAAGCAAACAAGATTTACATCCTCGTGCAAGATCCACAGCTCTACCAAACTAGTGCCATATGTCTCTTTCTTTCCGTCATCGTCCCAGTGACAAAATCCGCCGGGTAGATTCGACATGGAAAAGAATGTCGGAAACTCCACGAAGGAAAGCAAGCAGCAAAGGAGAAAGTTGGATGGGATTGATTAAAGCAACACTTTTAAGTGTGTTGAAACAAATTTTTCCCTACTGTGGCAGAAGAAATCCGTCACAACAGATTTAGTCATAAATCCTCCTATCAATACACTGGGAGGAGGAATCTCATGGGGAAAGGTTTGGTTAATACATTGAACATCTCAAATCTGCACCCATTGGGCAACCTAAACCAGCAGCACCATATATGTGTAAATCTATGAAAGCAGCACCTCCACTTTCTTATAACACAAAATTCCTGAACAACTGGATGCTTCCATGTCGTGAAATAAATGCTCGTAGAATAAAAATTTACAGTCCCTCACATGCATTAAATTTGTTTAAACAGTTTTTCAAAGCAAGAGCCTTTTTTTATCTTCCTTTTTGTCCCCCCCTCTCCTCTTTTAAATGGCGAGCTGTATTTTATAATGGAGCGCCAGCTCTCCGGCGAGCCTCCATTCTTCCAGCCCTGACAGACTGTTTGTCAGCTAAACTCCCCTTGTCATGTATCCCCACCACTGCCAACTCATGCACGGAGACCTTCACTTTTACTGCTACCACTTGCACCCTGCGCAACCTTTGTCATTGATCACTGATCCAACCCAGTGCCCACATGTTCTTCAAGTGCCTACACAAGTAATGAGGTACTTGTGGTGTAAAATTAAACTGTCAACTGTCAGCGATTGATAACCACAGCGAGAGCTGACCTAGAACACCTGCACCCGTGGCCAAGACAGGTGTGACACGTTTGATCGCTGAGCCCTACTAGTCAGCGTGACCCGGCGGTGTCCCTCCATGGATTCTGCCCCT
>VYZR01002557.1:3664-14775 GCA_013400675.1 Oxylabes madagascariensis | reverse complement strand
CGCTCTGGTGGAGCCTGGCATTGTCAGGTGCCCTTGACTCATCAGCCTCTGGCCTTGAATGGGGACAGAATGACTGAGACAGCAGTAAATATCTCTGATACCTACTTTATATTTGTTTGACCGCCTCAAAGCTTTGTGTATACCCCTTCCTTTCCTAGGGAGAAAATTAAAACTCTACACCATCAAGATGTCGTTAATTCATAGCAATAACTATACACTAGAGAAGACTCCTGGGTCTTTCTTCTCACTGCCATGTGAAGAATCATTTTTGTTGAAAGCTGACATGTTCACATACTGTTCTACTTTATGGCATCAACTTTTGAGCAAATTGAAAAAGAAATGAGTGAGTTCAATGCAGGTGCCTGGTTTGTTCATAAGGCAGAGATGAGAGAGAATACAGTGAAATATAAACAATTGTATAAACATTTGGCATTTGAAGTGTTATAAAATTACCAGTATTCAGCACTAGATTCCTCAGTCCATCTTCACTCTCTCAAACAATTCTTGAGCAGACATGTTTGCAGAGGAAGAACTTGAGACAGATTTAAAGGGGGAGATGGTGAAAGCCAGAGGCCTTTTTTATATGTTTTGGGGATGTATTCCATCACAATTCATAAGCTGTGCATAACCAGAACCTCTGATTTACCACAGCATGCATTAAGAATGTGGCTGTAAATGAAAATAAGAGTCTATTGAAGGAAAAATTGTCAATGGAGGGAGTAATTCATACAGCAGAGAAGTAGGAAGGGACACTGATGGAGGAAGAGACTTGATGACAAGGGAAACAAGAACAACTGACTATCTAACAAATAAGTAAATTTGTAAAAATATGTAAGTCAATCCATGGTGAAGTTGCAGGAAACTTAAGGAGTGTTTTGAACAAAACAGCCTCTTTCTGTTTGGCCTGAGAGCTTTCCTGTTAGAGCCAGGTCAGTGAATACCCTTTAT
Organism: Oxylabes madagascariensis; assembly: GCA_013400675.1. NCBI lineage: Eukaryota > Metazoa > Chordata > Aves > Passeriformes > Timaliidae > Oxylabes > Oxylabes madagascariensis. Next base: position 13,827 of record VYZR01002557.1, on the reverse strand, counting down.
CTTGGGAATCCATTAAGTGAAAGAGTAGAGGGCTTTCTGCCTGCCAAGGAAAACCTAAACTATTTATACTTGACAAGAGGGAGTAAGAAAATCTTATGGAACAAGGCATTTTTTCAGGGATTTAAATGACTCTGTATGGGATTCTATGATTTACAGTTCTGCCACTGATCTATCACATGACCTTAGGGAAGTCACTTCACCTTTATGCCTCAGTTAACCGTTATACTGACATAATAACACTGAGCCTTACTGGGCTTCAGGATGATGAAATATTTCTTTCATAGAGCTAAATCCCCTCTGTGATGTGAAAAAGACCCCTCACCAGTAATTAATCCAATCTATTGTTCAAACTGAGCAAATGTCCTTACGTTTGAAAAAAAAATCATTTCAAACTTTAACAATCTGATTTTTTATTTGCAATCTGAAATATCAACTGGTGTGGAAAGGTTTGATTAAAAAGAATCGTGAGGGTTTCCTAATGTGAGTCAAGGAGTGGATGTGTGGGGATCTCAGTGGTAGGGAACGTGCATATAACAATTTGGAGTCCCTTTGCATTCCCTGCAGCATGCCTCTGGCTGTAGGAGCCAGAATCTAGCCCTAAATTAATAATTAGCACTTTCAGTTTAAGCTCTCCAGGAAATGTCATGAGGACAGACAGAAGCGGTAGAAAATGTTAGTGGGCAGTGTAGAAAGATAAGTGCCAAGAGATTTATACCCTGCATTCTTGACAAGCCAGAACAGAATATCAGGATTTAAATAACCCACTGGCAAGACCTTTCACATCAATTTGACTGTGGTGGGAGGATAAACTCTACAGGGATGGCCTGTGAGTGTCTTCACAGGTAATAAGAAAGAGGTACCCGCATCAGCATGCATGTGAGTACAGAATGGGCTAAAACCCCCGTATTTGCAAGTGGCTAAAATCTCATATATCAGGTTTTGCTTTCCCTTAGCTGTGTATGCACTCTGAATCTAGCAGAAGAAAGCAGGTCCCCAAAACTTTCTGATCAACATGAAGAAAATAGATGAAATTCAGCAATAGAAATATCACAAATTCTCTTTTAAGGCTGCTTGTAAAAATCTCATTTTCCAGTACAATTTGGCAATATATTTTTCTTTTAAGATAATACTGCCAATGTTCACTATGACACAATATGGACACATATTTGATGAAGGCCCAAACAATTTTATATATACATAATTAGTCCCAAGAATGACTATTTTTATTGCAATTATATAAAACTAGCCACTTCCTCCTCCAGGCATATAACAAAATTAGATTTTAAAACACCAAACACAAATGAAAAAAACATGTTTTGAGTAACATATTTTGCAAGAATCCTGCAAGTTATCCTAAATTATTAGACATTCATTTTTGCAGAGTTGCTATTTCATTCCTAAGTATTGCCTCTGAGTCGATTGTAGAATATTTGATTCATTACTAACACATCTATTAAACTAAAAATAGATATTTAATAAACTATCTTTAGATATAAAGATAGATTATAAACTATCTTTTATAGTTTTACAACTATATCTTCTATAATTTATGTGTGAATAACACTATTAAAATGCAACATCTGGCTTACTCCTTGATTTCCCAAGTTCTATGAGGTAGGGGAAATTTTTTTGAGATGAGTTTGTGACCTAGGTTTTTTTGAACATTGCATCAGAATAGGCAGTAGTTGTCACAGAAATTATAAAGCTGTGCATGAAAAGCCGGAGTAGAATAAAAAAGGTATTCCACCCACGCCTGGAAAAGGTTTAAATCTGATAGACCAGAATTTCATACCAGAATTTTGTGTGTGTGTGTGTGTGTGTGTGTGTGTGTTTGTATCTGTCAGTGTACATGTAATTAAATTAAAAATATACTATGTATGAGCATGAGAAAATATACTTATACTGTGTACATGGTATGTATACACATTCTTCATATATATAAAAGAAAATAACTGTAGATGACATCATATTTTCAAACACAATGTTTGGCTAAAACACAACCTTGGGTTCTACAGATAAAACACCCTTGGGTTCTACAGGGACAAAATTGAACCTCTTTATTAAACCTGCCTATTTCATGTATCAAAGAGCCCATCACAAGGGGTTGTAGTCATATTAGAGGAGCCTGTCTCTAGAGGGTCAGAGATTTAGGTGGGGTTTAGTTGTTCAAACACCCTTCTGCATTAGCAGAGGTTTGCAGCCAGGTCTGGGGATATGTTACCAACCTCAGCAGCACTTCTACTACAATACAGGTGTGCTCTCAGGGTGGGATGCAAGTCCTGACAGAGTTCAGCCCTGAACTGACTGCAGAGCCATCCTGGCCAAGTTAAGCTAATCAGAGCTGCCTTCTTGTCTGCAGAGTGCACCAACTTCTGGGCTTTGGGATTACCCAAATTTCTGTGCACATGCCTGCAGCGTATATTTGTAAATGAGTAAATGGTCTGTGCAGCTCTCAGTGCCAAACACTCAGTACCAGTGTCCTGGGTACAGTGCTGGGGAATGCTGTCATCCCTCAGGTCATGCCGGCCTAGTCAGGAGACCTACCAAAGATGCACTGAAGATTACATAGGACTTGTATCCTTCTGAGGCTGAAGCATGAAGAAGGGCTGAAAGCTATCTCAGTATATCAGGATTTACCTCTATTGTGGCCCTCGGCAGCATCTTTAGTGACTTGCTGGCAGCAACAGAGGCACCTTAAGTGTTAAACAGCAACTGAGCTGCAGTTTTGAGAACCTGAGTGATGCCAGAATAAGAATTTCACTATTGGTCCTCAATTAGGTACTAAAATAACTTCAGTTGGCTAGCAAATTTGAAACTGCTCCTTAGAAAAAAATCTGGCTTTAATTGTGGCTGATGAGCAGTTTCAAAAATCTGTACAAACACACTGTTAATGTACGCAAGTACTGATCCCTTGCTGAGTTCTCAGTTCTATCGCAAACAATCTGAGCTTTCATAAAAATACACAATTTTTCACTTATCCTATATTTTGTCTCACATTAGGTCAAGTGCCAAAAAGCCTCTTGCCAGCAGTCAGTTTAATATGAAGAAGGAAACAGTCTTATTAGTTTAGTTTATTTATGATGACAAAAGGAAAAGCATGAAAACCCCAAGTTGTAAGTGATAATTTATTCCTGATAAGTAGTAAATCAGCAGGATTTCACTGCCCACATGGGGACCTGCAGTTAAATAATTAATGATAAATAATGAACCTTATAAATGTTCACAGTGTTTTTGAGCAACTATTTACACATGAGCTCATTCTACAAACTCTCCTGCTGCTATAATCATGATAACCTGGTGTCCTTTCTGCATTACAGAAACACAAGATGATAACACCAGCCATCTCTGTGGTTCAGTTTATATTGTTCATTGCCAGGTTACACTAATTATTCACTGCCTCCGAGGCAGTGCTGGGTTAATACATCAAACTGACGTATCTTTTGCCATGATAAACTTAGCTCACACTATATCATCATGCATTCCACTGATGTGGCCTTTGTCTAAAAAAAAGGCAGAGTTATTAAAAGAAATCAGTAATGGAAGACTGTAAATGTTTATGTTCTGGGTCACAAACTGATAAAAATACTGGCATTAAAATAATAAAAGACATTTTAAAAGTACAGTAAAAAAGTAATTTCCAAAGTATCAAAGGGTCTGAACCCCTGTAGATTTGTGTGCATCCTTTTTCACCGTCACTTTTTAACATTGGGCATTAGAAGAGACAAAGTCAGCTCTAACATAGTAGTTTTCACATGCCCGAACATGGGAAACATTCAAGTTCTTGAGAAAATAAATCACCTGAGAATACCCTCAGTCCTCATTGCCTCATGTGCTGATAAAGCAGCCAGGGTAATGCCAATGTGTTTTTTATTTTTCTTTCCCTTCCCTAGGTTGTAAGCTTTTCTCTTCTGTATTATCTAGCCACTACATCATGAATTTATTGGGAAACAAGATCAGGAATTTCATTAGTTGAAATCTGTTGTGCTGTTCACATTTTGGTTTGCTTCTGAAGCATCCAGCATGACTCCATAATGATCCAACCTACAGAGGCAGAGGGTGGTCATCTCAACTGACCCTGCTTTTGTCTTCCATCATCCCCAACACATGGTCCTTCTCTGTGTACAAAGTATTTCATTCAGCACTGAGTTGAAGTTCAGAGCCTTATGAAAATCTAGCATCTTAGCTGGACTGTTCATGCTCAGACAGACTTCTGGAAAGTTTTAGAAGTAACTCCATATCATTAAAAATCAGGTTGTAGGGTGGTCTTGCAGCAGGTAATGCTGTTGGGTGTCTGACACAGCACACTACCCACACGTGTAAATTCAAGCTAGCCAACCACATGGCCACTCAGTTATTCTCTTCAAACTGATAAAACACAAATAACAGGGGAGAAGACAACAATTTTTTTTTTTCATTTTGAGAGGAAAGGGAGGGATGTGGGTTCAGAGAAAAATAGAGAATGATCGTTTTTAAAAAGTTAATGCATACTGATTCACACAGTCATATTTTATAACAGGAAACAGAAAGGGAACAGAATGCATGGAGCAGTTGTCTGGGTTTGTCTAAATAAAAAAAAAAACTAAAACTCTAAAACCAAAAACACAAACCATATCTGATGCATGAGTCTCTGCCCAAGTGGGGGAGAATGGTTGTGTGAGATGAGCCAAAGCCATGTTCTCCTGCTGGAGGTGAGAAGGGCAGCAGGGACACACCAGAGCAGGGCACAGGGACGGCCCTGACCCCTGCCCATATCCAAGTGTCAGGGCTCAGCTCCTGCAGCCACGTCCTGCAGCAGCAGCCGTGGTCTCCTGGAGGATGCCCAGGGCAGGGGCCACCCAGCCCAGCCCATGCAGGGACACCCTCAAGCCCCTGGGCAGGAGATGGGGATCAGTCCCCACAGTCTGCACCAAGCACCACCCTGGCACCAGCAGGGCACGGTGTGTTTGGCTATGTAGAGTTGAAATACAACAACGGGGCCTGCTCCCAGCCTCACTGGCCTTCTACTGGAACATGGGGACACCATCCTCCTCTGGTGTAACCAGCCCACCAGCCTCCTGCTCCTCAGGCACCCTGCTCCTCAGAAACCCTGCCCCTCAGCTTCTCCTGCTCATCAGCACCCTGCTCCTCAAAAACCCTGCCCCTCAGCTTCTCCTGCTCATCAGCACCCTGTTCCTCAGCACCCTGCCCCTCAGAAACCCTGCCCTTCAGCCTCTTCTGCTCCTCAGAACCTCTGCTCCTCAGAACCCCTGCTCCTTAGAAACCCTGCTCCTCAGCCTCTCCTGCTCCTCAGCACCCTGTTCCTCAGCACCCTGCCCCTCAGCCTCTCCTGCTCTCCAGAAACCCTGCCCCTCAGCACCCCTGTTACTCTGCCTCCTGGCTCCTTGGCCTCCCAGCTGCCCACGAGTCCTCCAGCCCTGTCAGGGCTCACAGCTCCTTCTCCACAAACATTACCCTGAGACTGCCCCGATCCAGTGTCCTCTCTCTGGGTTCCAGAAGGAGGTTTGATTCTGTACTTGGCCGTATCTGCAGGCTTTCCTGCTCCCATTTTCCTTCCCATCTAACCAAATTGTCATTATCACGGTCAGTCATAGTCTCTCTGAGCAGAGAGAAAGAAAAACATCTTTTCTTGCCCTCTATTCCTAGGAATAATAAACATCTTTCAAAACCTCCTTGTATTGTTGGAATGGAGGCATAGGCACCCTGGCCGTGTGCTTTTTGCTATCAAAAGAGAGACTCAATGTTAAAACAAACAAGTCTCAAGAAGCAAAACAGTTTAAGAGCAACCTTTTTCTTTTTTTTCTTTTGGGTCTCACTGAATTTCATCCACCTGGGAGATAAGGGCTTGAACCCAAAATGAACTGAAAGCAAGGACTCTCCTTCCATGTATTTACGACTTGATAAGTGTGCAATTTTTCCTGAGTCTTACTGGTTGTACAAATTCTGTAGGTAATTGTGTGAAAAAAATGGGGAAAAAAGAGGTTTATTTTTAGACTCTTACTCCAAAAAACCCAGTTTTTCCACTTCAGCTAGCATGTAGTGACTTGCCTTAGAGAAATAGAAAAATTAAAAGACAGGCATTCAAATAAACCACATAAAAAATAAGCTGTGTAACTGTCAGCTCACAACATTTGTTTCTTGACACTGCTGATTTTGCAAGAGAAATAATTTCTTCCTCTGGGACAGAGTTATTTTTTTAAATATTACTGAATTCAAGTTGCACACCATATCTCTGTAAAACAACAACTTGATGTCTACAGTCTTGTGTTCAGAGGAGTTGCTTACAAAGTCAATGTGCCATAAGGTGATTTTTCACATTGATGAAGTTGAAATATATTATAAATTCATTCTATTTATTAATGGCATGCAAGAAATTGGAGGGAAGGTAAAGCTTTGGGTGTATATATATTGCCATGCACATGTAATATACATATATATGAATGAATACACATTTGTATATACACAGCTACGTGTATATCTGTGAGAATATACATTATATGCATATATTACATATATATGCATATAATTTGCATATATGTTATTATCAAGTCTGTATTTGATTAACTCGGAATTATTCAGAGTTTGGATTTTGTACTTTTTAACTTACAAACCACTGGGGAAATAAAAGTGTTTCTGAAAGGGGAAAGAAGTGGGTTAAACAGCTTTCCACATCTCAATCAGTGTGGGAAAGTTGCTGACACTCATCTGAGTGAAGTAACTTGCAAGGAAGACTAGCACTGTCCCTAGGTTTGCTGAAATATAATATGAAAACTGTTTCTCCTAAGCCACATTTTGTGCTGGACTAGAAGCAAAGGTTAGTTACTGAGTGAAACCTGAAGGTCAATATCTCCCATCTGAAAGGTGACAACTTCACAAAACACATTGGCCTCATCGCTGAGTGAACAGCCATGACAAATGTGTTCCATAGAAACAAAAGTACTGCCCCATGTCTGATCATAAAGTAAAAATTTCTTCCAATGGCTTTATTTAATTCATGAGGAGTGGAAGGGTTACCTTCCTTCAAAAATAAGCCTTCCCAGCTAGCATATTCGTATGATCCCAAATGAAATCTACTTCTAGGAATCCTGCTAAGCCCGTGGCCTCAATAACATTTTGTTACAACAGTGTTTACAAGGTAATAAAGGAAAGGTATTTTATTTATTAAGTGTTAGATCTGGTGCCTTTCATTAAATGCCCCTTGATCTTTTATGTCAGGTGACTTTATTGTAAAGAGAGCTCCTAGTTTATTTCCTCAATATGTTTCATTACATAACTCACCTTTTCACCTTTTTCTGGTCACCTTTCTAATAAGTTTGAATATTTTCAATACTTCCTTCTACTGAAAGCTTCTGAACTTCTTACGTTTTTTGATTTGGTTTCTAAACTCTGTTTTGCTATCCATTTCTGCATGCGAAAACGTTGGCAGCACTGCTGTCTGTCGTACAGTTGAAAGCAGACCAATGACAGTTTTCTATTGTTCTGTGAGCTCTCTCTCCCTGACATCCACGTAATTTTGTCCCTTTTTTTTGTATTGTTTTAAACTAATGGACATAACATCACAGATTTGTTGACCATCACAGAATTGCTGTGCTCTGGAACCTGTAAGCAAGTCCTATCATTATATTCCCCATTAGAATAGGTAAGCCAGCCTTCAAAGAGGTTTTAGCCAACTCCATCTGTTTAAACTGAAATCATAGTGGGCCTAAATCCAGGCACAGTCAGAAGAGGGCATAGTGAAGATGAGGCAGCAATACAACAGCTTTCAGGAGATCAAGAGATATGTCATCACATCACACTGCGCAGTGACATTTCTAGAGCAAGAGAGGGGACAAAGCAAGAGAGGGGACAACCTTTAATTACTTCTCTGTTTATGACGCCAGCATGGATAAGTGCTGAGACATATACTGACAAAATCATTATTATTTTTCACTGAAAGCTATTTTCCGCTTTCCATTTTCCTGAAAAAAGAGTCCTCATGGAGATTGCCTTCTGAAAATTCAAACCAGAGTCTGAATACCTGGAGTGCAAGGGCCAGGAACTTTAATTTTACTGTTACATTGACCAGCAGTACCAGAGCATGCTCAGGCATTTTCTCTGCAGCACAGGGTCAAGGACACCTAGGACTGCCTGGGAGACAGCTGTGTCAGCTGAGATATTGGGAGCACAGGGCACACTGCTTACTGGGGTCTGTCCCTTCTAACACAGTCCCGCCGTCTGAAACTTTCAGAGCACAGTGCTGTTTTCTACAAAATCCTTCTTCACAACACTTATCATGATTATGAGGGATTTTCTGCAAACTCTGTGGGCATTAAGTGCAAGATAAAAGTGGTGTAAAAGCTCTCTGCTGTATCTGCTGTTACTTTAGGATAATGTGCTACATTAAGGCTTTACTATGGAAAACAAAGATCTTTCCTCTTTACCTTCTGAATAATGAAAAACAAAAAGATATCTGCTTTTAAAATAAACCACCCAGTGTAGGTTTCTTATGTTTGGTGAGCTGAAAAATAGAAACTATGGCCCAAGCCACCAACTATGGATTATCTCACTGAAAAATCATAGAATAGCAACAAACTATTAATTATCTTTAGTTACTATAAACTACTGAAATCGCTCTGTAAATGTTTTTCTTTTATAATGATAAACATTTCTGTCACATAGTTTGTATAATTAATCACTTTTCAATTTAAGGGACCATCTCATTTTCACTGGGAAACAGTTTATAAAAATACTCGAGAGTGAAAGATTGTTAATAAATTTTTCAAAGTACACTCCACGTTTTTTTGGTTACACAGTCACTCAGTATTTGTGGTATGTTTGCACTGACATTCAGACTATGTCAAATTATGCAGCTAAACTCTTTCCACAGAGGAACTGGCATTAAAAAACATGGACTTGGAAACTGTTCAATGATTCTCAATTTAGCCTCTGTAAAAGAAATTTAAACTTGTAATGAAAGGTTGTTGGAGGCAGCTTAATGGGATGAAAACTGGGAAAGAGATAATTAAGATTGTCTGGTTATGTTCATTCCCCAAACTAATAATACTATTCTTAAACAACATGAGAAACATGTATTCTCATGTTGTCTAAGAATGAAAGTATTCTTTCTTCATACTTCTTGTGTTCAGATCACAGAAGGCAGCAATATGTGGTAAATGAATTTATCATATACACTCAGCCTCCCTAGCAGCCCTGCAACTGCTCTCCCATGAGTGTCTTCTGAGATTGTTGAGAAACAGCACACTCAATGTCTTTTCAGCTATGAACCTGCAATAAAACAATCCCTTCTTTCAATGTAATAATAGGATATTTTTTAAGGTCTGTGACTGAACAGGGCTCCTTCCATCTCAAAAGCATCTTTCATATTGCTAACAACACAAAACTATCAACAATGCCAACAATCTTGTGATGCTGAAGGACTTCGCTGAAGCAAGAAATTAAGTTGAAAACACAATTCTGCATTTGTATTTCCAAGATTGCTATGCTATGTTTTCAAATTACCCAGGACATCCCTTTTGCAAAAGACAGGTTGTGTTTGGCTTTTAATTGATATTCTTTGTGCACTGACATACAAGCAACCTAAACTTTTGAACTCAATCCTTCAAAATAATTCACATATTTCTTACCAAAGATGATATATTCCTGGACTGAATTTTTAAATATGTAAAATTAGGATGTAATTTTTTCCTCCAAAAAATGTTTATAAGTAAGCAAAGTTAAGCAAAGTTGGCTCTCAGCTGTTCAAAGATGTCTTCCCTATAGGTTTCCTGTTACACTTCTTTTCCCATAATGGTTTCAAATTTCCTACGTTACACTTGCAGAATTTCCAGAAATTTATCTATCATGGGAAGTTGTCACTACTTGTGCAGATAAAAACAAGCCATGAAGCAATGAAACTGTATTTCCATGTCACAACAGCTGTGAAGGACACAGAGTAATTGAGACAAAACAAAAGCTTTTGCTTGCAGAATATCAGTACATAATAATTTAATATTTTATGCTAAAGTCAAAGTTGAGTGTCATGGCATTCAAATTCCCAATTTGTTACCATTCTAGTTCCCAAATTGTTCTGTTTATTTTCAAAAAAGTGTTTTGATACTTGATTTCCCATCTCGGTATGAAAGAAAAAGATTTCTAACTATTTATAGGCATTTGAATAGAAATGCCTA
>VYZR01002546.1:26860-55791 GCA_013400675.1 Oxylabes madagascariensis | reverse complement strand
CTTTCAGGTACTTGTAGAGAGCGGTGGAACTGTTCAAGCTGAGTTTCAAACAGAAGGAGGCACATCAGAACTGAAATTAACACATCAAGATGACCTCATTCAATATTTCCAAAATCTTCTTCATACCTCTTCTTCATTAACAACGTGGCCAAGAGAAAAAAATATCTCGATAGACGCACTTAAAATCTGCTTCCAGAAAGGGTCAGGAATGATATCCTGTCAGGTCAATAGTTTCTTCTGAACAGTTCTGTTCACTAAGGATGGCTTCCCTGGCCCCAAAATTTTAGTATCTAACATGGGAAGAGTATGTGTTGGACTAAATTTTGACTGGTAGAGAAGCCTATCACTAAAATGCAGAGATTGCCTTACAGAGATTGCTTAATTGCAAGGTATCATGACTTAATTGCATTTGTGATGTGTGATCGGGAGATAGTTCCGACAGCTACACATGTTCTTGGGGGAAAAAAATTAAAAAAGAAGCCAAAACCAGAAATTTAGTCTTACAAAGCTGAAAGCAATTTGAAGCTAAATCAGCTGAAAAGAAAGAAAATAAATAGAAAGGGAATAATAATTAGGAACTGTGTAAAACATTCTAGGAGATGTTTTCAAAACCACAATCCAACTGAGAATGGAGGCTATTCTGGTTAACAGAGAACAGACAGACTCTAAAGAGTATGAATGTGAATATGTTCTATAAAACACACAAGACAAAAAAGAAATAAAGATTTTAGGAAAAAAAAATCATAATGGAAAATAAAAAGGAGGATAAATCCATGGATAGCAAAAGTAACAGTAAGAAAGGAGCTAAGTATTCCAGAAGTTAAAGTATTTCAAACAATTATTTGTTCAGTACTAGGTAGAAATGATAGAACTGGGAAAAATAAATTAAAGATTTCAAAAACTAGCTAGAAAAAAAGAGTTAAATTGCTTATACTGCAAGGTAATAACATATTTTCTATTTTAACAATAACTGAAGATGATGTTAAAAAGCAAACCCTGACTTAAGACATTTTGAAATCATCAGGTCACTAGCTTCTTGTGAAAAGTTCTGCTTACTGGATTCCCTGGTCTTAAAAATTCAGCATCTGATATCTTGTTCTCAAGGATTTTAAAAGTGAGCACTGATGAGCTCTATGACCAACATACACTACTTTAACAGATTTTGAAAGGTTACAAACATTAAAGCAGAAGACAGTTAATATTATGTTAGCGTTTTGAGATATATGGAATATGTGGGGTGATGAGAGGTCTTTGAGAGTTAAAAACAGTTCCAGGTAAAACGAAGAAACAGTTAAAACAGGTCATGGTCACTAAAGGATTAAGGGAAGACAACAGGAGGGCAACATATGTACCACCACTCAATAAATACATCAGGTGAAATTAAAACTGAATTAAAAGATTAGCTGGTAAAGGAAATGAGTTTGATATTACAGACCTTTCAGAGGTATTCAGCTTCACGCTACCTGACATTTTAATTAGGAAATTAATGTAAGCTGTATTGAATTTGTATTATTTTAAATTGATTAAAAACTGACTAGTTCCTAGGTCTGAAAATGTCACCATAAATGGGGAAAAAATTTATCAGCTTGATGGATTTTTAATGAGGGCTCAAAGAGATAATTTCTTGACCTAACAGTATTTAACTACGTTTTTAATAATGATGCAGAACAATCTATGAAGTTGTTACTGAGAACTTTGCCAATGACACAAATTATGGCATTGATGAAAAAGGAAGAGAAAAATTTTGGAGAGGCTATGTAATTGAACTGTTGTCTTCCCTTAATCCTTTANATCCCTGACCAGAGACTGCACACTGGGTCTCTAAGGGTGCTCACATGTATGCTCTCAGGGTACATGTCGCTAATTTACTCTTCTTCCTGTTTCTGATTGGAGGGAATATCTGGGCCATTGCCATCATGAAATAGAATCATACAATTGTTTAGATTGGAAAAGACCTCCAAGACCAGCAAATTCAACCTCCAACTGAATAGCACCATGCCCACCAGATCATATCACAATGTGCCATGTTTTCTCGGGTTTTGAGCACTTCCGGGAATGGGGACTCCACCATTGCCTGGGGAGCCTGTTCCAATGCTTAACCACTCTATCACTGGTTTTGCCTGGGAGAGGAGGCCAACCCCCACCTTGCTACAACCTCCTTTCAGGTACTTGTAGAGAGCGAGAAGGCCNGAAAGCAATTTGAAGCTAAATCAGCTGAAAAGAAAGAAAATAAATAGAAAGGGAATAATAATTAGGAACTGTGTAAAACATTCTAGGAGATGTTTTCAAAACCACAATCCAACTGAGAATGGAGGCTATTCTGGTTAACAGAGAACAGACAGACTCTAAAGAGTATGAATGTGAATATGTTCTATAAAACACACAAGACAAAAAAGAAATAAAGATTTTAGGAAAAAAAAATCATAATGGAAAATAAAAAGGAGGATAAATCCATGGATAGCAAAAGTAACAGTAAGAAAGGAGCTAAGTATTCCAGAAGTTAAAGTATTTCAAACAATTATTTGTTCAGTACTAGGTAGAAATGATAGAACTGGGAAAAATAAATTAAAGATTTCAAAAACTAGCTAGAAAAAAAGAGTTAAATTGCTTATACTGCAAGGTAATAACATATTTTCTATTTTAACAATAACTGAAGATGATGTTAAAAAGCAAACCCTGACTTAAGACATTTTGAAATCATCAGGTCACTAGCTTCTTGTGAAAAGTTCTGCTTACTGGATTCCCTGGTCTTAAAAATTCAGCATCTGATATCTTGTTCTCAAGGATTTTAAAAGTGAGCACTGATGAGCTCTATGACCAACATACACTACTTTAACAGATTTTGAAAGGTTACAAACATTAAAGCAGAAGACAGTTAATATTATGTTAGCGTTTTGAGATATATGGAATATGTGGGGTGATGAGAGGTCTTTGAGAGTTAAAAACAGTTCCAGGTAAAACGAAGAAACAGTTAAAACAGGTCATGGTCACTAAAGGATTAAGGGAAGACAACAGGAGGGCAACATATGTACCACCACTCAATAAATACATCAGGTGAAATTAAAACTGAATTAAAAGATTAGCTGGTAAAGGAAATGAGTTTGATATTACAGACCTTTCAGAGGTATTCAGCTTCACGCTACCTGACATTTTAATTAGGAAATTAATGTAAGCTGTATTGAATTTGTATTATTTTAAATTGATTAAAAACTGACTAGTTCCTAGGTCTGAAAATGTCACCATAAATGGGGAAAAAATTTATCAGCTTGATGGATTTTTAATGAGGGCTCAAAGAGATAATTTCTTGACCTAACAGTATTTAACTACGTTTTTAATAATGATGCAGAACAATCTATGAAGTTGTTACTGAGAACTTTGCCAATGACACAAATTATGGCATTGATGAAAAAGGAAGAGAAAAATTTTGGAGAGGCTATGTAATTGAACTGTCAGTAGGGCAGGTGAAGACCTCAGAACCTAAATAAATCTCGGGCTTCATCTCAGCAAGAGCCAAAATCATTAAATACTGGTGTGATCTCCATAGGTTGAAATAGAGACAATACAAGGTTAACTGTTCTCTGTGTATGTCCCCTGATGTCTAGTGGAGCAGGAGAAGCCTGGATGTCCACTATTCAAAAAATGTTGAAAATTTGGAAAGGACTCAAAGGGAAGCCCAGCAACGCTTAAGATGATTTAATCACCTGATATTTAAGGGCCACTGCCAAGTGTATGAAGGAAAAGATAGCATAAGCATGGGTTGTAAAGGAACAGACATGAAGAAATAATGAACTTTTAGCCCCGTGTGTAAAGACAAGATCAAACTGCTAGTAGCTGAAGTTAGAAAAATTCAGAGCAGAGAAAGCCATTTTTCTTTACAGACAAGGATAAGCCTGACCACGGAACAACTTAGCAAGACTTGTAATGGATTTTCCATCACTAATGATTTCAAAATCTCTTTTTCCAGGAGATTTGCACTAGTTCAACCATAGCTGTTGGCTCTGATGCCAAAGTTCAGGGAAATCCTGGGACCTCTGTGTATATGTGAAGTCAAGGGACAGTGGTTCATTCTTACTGCCAATGAATCTTTGCATATTGTTTATTTTTCATACTATTTCTTTTCATCCAAGCAGGTCCTCAGCAACAAGAAAACTGCTCAGGTTGGTAAGATAAAGAACGGACTTAGATAAAATGGCTGAGAGTTCATCTGATTCTCCTCAGCATTAGGTGTGAGGTTCAGAGGGTGAAGTGAAGGCAGGGGATTACAGCAGTTCTTGAATCAATGCCAGCTGTGCCAGAGGCACATAAATATTTCATCCAGGTCAAGCAAACATCAGGGAGGTGATTTATCACAGGTTTCACCCAGTGATGGCTAAAAAGGGTGGAAACAGAATCCTTCCAGAGTTTGCCTTCTAAGGTTTTCTAAGTCATCAATGTTGCTATGCTAAAGGAACAAGAGGTGCAAGTAGGTTGTCTCTGTCCTCTTCTTCCACATGGTCTCATAGTTTTGAGGAGAAAGGAACAGACTCTGTCAACTGGAAAATCTTGTTCTTCCAACTAATCTCAGGTAGCCTGGGGTCAATCCACATGTCTTGGAATAAAAAGACATCTCAACAATCATATTGTTCTGAGCATCTCAAGTCTTTGTAGCAGACAACAAACTCAGCATGAATAACAAGATAGGTAGCTGGATCTCAGTGCACTAAAAGCTTTGGAGAATCAAAACCAAGTTGTTGTATGTGGATCAATGAAAAGGAAAAAATCAAGGGACCCTGTGGAGCTTTGGTATAATAAGATGAAGACAAATTTCCCTGGAATTCCTTAGAATTTATGGGGTTTAACTCAGAGCAGAAATTGCCCCCAAAATCTTTAATCCCAAATATTATTTCATTCTTGTTACTTTAGCTAGTACTTACATACACACACTAACAAAAATCTTATTATGGTACTGGATAGGAAATTATCCTTTCCACTTATGAAAACTGTAGTAACCTGGCCAGTCCAAATATTTTGCAGAGTCTTTTTCATCTGGTAATTGAAAGAATAAGTTCATTTGTCCATCCCACAGTATGCTCATTCATTTTTTGACACCTCTTTCAACCCTGGATGAAAAGTGCCATGAAGCTAAATGACAAATTCCAGATCTTGCTAGTCATCTGACCCAAAAGGCACAGAATCCCCATCCTGGTGGCTGTACATGATGCCACTCAGCCTGCTCACCTCTGTGTCTCCCAGTATCTCTGAACTTTTGGGTTTTATTCTTCTCAGGTGGTCCTTGTTACTCCATCCACTCTACTGCTGATTCCCTTTTTTCTTTCTCTCTCTTTCGGCATGCACCTCCAAACCTGCCTAACTCCTTCTTCTGCCTCTCTGAATTTATAGCTTCGCTTGCAAAGTCTGAAGCAAAGATCAGTGAGATGAGCAATTGTAATGTCTTTTCTGTGACAGAACAGATCACCCAGCTGCCCAGCACTGTGTCTGCAATGATGCATTCACCAACATGTTGCACAAGATTGCAGCTGCTCTTTCCACCTGTTTTCCTTCTGAAAATTAGCATCTTAAACCATAAACATGCAGGAAATTGATGTGAGTAGCACAAAACATGTTTGTAAAAGCAAATGTTTCATCCTGCTTGTGCTGGAAAAGATGTGTGAAAGAAGACCCCCTGATGGTTCAAGTGTTTATTTTTCAACCTGATGCAGATGTGTCCAAACTGTTGGGACCTTAGTTAGGATACTGAGATAGCCAAACTGCCTGTGAATAAGAAGCAGAGTAAGCTCCAAGCTTCCAGACAGCACAAGAAATATCAAACAGTCAAACCCCAGGGTAAGGAGTTGTGGCTGGTCCTGCCCTATCCTGGGAAGGGGAGTAAAATGTGCAGAGCTAGGCATCCTGGCAGGGTTTGGGCTTGTAGTTCAGGCACCCACGGAGAGAGTGAGATGTTGACTGCTGCTGCTTGAATAGTCAGCTTCCTTTTGGCAATGCTGCCCCGCATGTCTGACTCCACCCTGCAATACAGGAACAGCCCTCACTTTCCAGGGCTCTGGCACAGGCAAAGCGGGCAACAGAACCACAGCTATGTTGCTGTTCCCAAAAATCTGCTGCCAGAGGCAAGTGCCTGCTGTGTCTTTGCCTGGAGAAAGCCCTTGAGGAAAATGTAACTCACGCAGTAAATCCAAGCCACTGTGGCAAGGAGTCTCCTAGTGCCCGCAGCAGCACACTTGGAGCTGTTTGAGGGATCTCCATCGCATGGCACACGACACTGCTGTTGTAATAGCTGTTCCTTGTTCGGTGGTGGACAGTGCCAGTACTTCACTGCAGCCCTGGAGCACTACATACAGAGTCAGTATATTTACAGTTCTCAGGAACTTGCAGTTCCCTCTAAGTGGAAAATTCACGTTATTCTATGTTTTACATAGTATCAGTGCTAAAAGAGTACCCTTCCATCTCTTTTAGAGCTACATCCACTCTTTACTATTTTCTACATAACCTTATATAGATATGATGAACCTTATGAACCTTATATGATTTTCTTTACAGAGTTACCCAGTATAAAAAGACAAAATGCAGACCAAAATAAGAAAACTCCTATCAGGTTTTGCTTGATGAGTAAAGAAGGTTGGTCCATGTTTTACAGGAGGGGATTTGAGAGTTACATTCTGTGAAAGCGAAGGGAGAGCTTTTACAAAGGGCAGGATGGGAAATGAGGCACTGGAGAGAGATAATGGCAAATGAGAAATGAAATTAGCAGAGCCCAGGCGGTGCAGAGGAGTGACAGGTGATGAGTAGCCCTGGCAGCAGGAGCAGAGCCTTACAAAGAGGACACTGGCTTTGAAAGCCATGCAGAAGAAGATCTGGGCTCAGGGTCTCTGAAAGTGTGTGTGGAGAGAGTGGAAAGGACAGGCGGGATATATGAGCACTGCACCTGTGGAGATCCATTGTTCCAAAGGTTTAGCAGATCACAGGTAACACCAGCATACATTCAGTTCTTGTAATAAAACATGTATGTGTGCATGCCACATGATCTGAAACACAGCTGCATGCAAAAAAAAATTGTTGCCTGCTATACAATCTATAATGTAGCAAACTCTAGTAATATATATATATATGTGTGTGTATATATATATCTCCATGTGACCTCTGTTAGCTAAACTTTGTTTCAATATGGCACAGTTAAAACTGCTACCACACAAATAGGAATGCAAGTAAGTCATTTCACAAATAATTTATGCCTATTTAACTGGGAGCTTCAATCAAGGTAAAGTTTTAGGAACTGACTGCTCAATCTAGGCAGCAGCTCTGCTGCTATCCCCCCTGCCCCCCGCTGGCTGGGATCACTCCAGTCGCAGTACTGGTATTTTAATGTGCACCGCCAATGAAGATAGACTGGAAATAGCACAGCAGGTTGTGTTCCAGAGTGGCAGGATTAAAGACCCACCTTGTCCTGCCACCCCTTTTTTGGTGGCAGAAACTGTGAGCAGAGGCATGAGAAACCAGAGGTCTCAACACCTGAAAGATGCAGTGAGACTCAGCAGAATTTGGTTGTGCCTCAGTAAGTTACACACCACGCCCCTGCCGACCCACCCCCCCTACCCCCACAACTGTCCATGTATACATTTGCAGTGTGATGTCTCCAGTTAAATATAAACAGCATTGTGGACATAAAATCTAAAAGCACGCCGAGTTAGAACGTTTGAATAATATTTACTTTATTAATATTTACAGTGACTTTTAATTTACAGCCTCTCTTCTGCCACTCATCTGTCGAGAAGTCTCCTGTAGGAGAAGCCCGACAGGCAGCGGGGAATCCACGGGTAATTGAAGGCGATTTAGTCCAAAGCGGGAAACAGAGATATTTTGGGGCATTACATTGTATCCCCCTATTGCACCACAGCCCTCACGCACGCATGCTTCGATAAAACTGCTGC
The DNA here is from genome assembly GCA_013400675.1 of Oxylabes madagascariensis. Classification (NCBI taxonomy): domain Eukaryota; kingdom Metazoa; phylum Chordata; class Aves; order Passeriformes; family Timaliidae; genus Oxylabes; species Oxylabes madagascariensis. Next base: position 47,866 of record VYZR01002546.1, on the reverse strand, counting down.
TGCGGAGCTGTAATTGCATTGTGGCTTTCTGATGTCTACTCAAACAACATTAGCTTTGCTGTCATGTTTTACAATGTAAAAAATTTTGGTGAAAATGTCAGCAGGATGGTATCTTTAATCATATTTATTGATTGACCTCAAAAGGCACAGTGCAATTTAACTGGAACCCCTCAATGCAGCCAGGGTCAGGTCCAGACAGTTCCTGTTCCTAGCACTACCTGGAGCCCCAGTTTCATGAGTAGTTTTTTTTTCTAGTGTCCTTGAAGCCCCTTGCCTTCTCTTCTTTCAGCCCTTCCTTATTACGGCTAATGCAATACTCTACATAGCTAGGGATGCTTACTTCTAGGGAATGTGAGGGTTTAATAGGTAATCTCTGGAGCACGAAATGCATCTGCTCATCCGTGCCAGCTGCAGTTTGCTGTTCTCTGATCAGTCCGAGAAATGATGGGACCCCCGCACAGCCCGGCGTGGGAAGGCTCTGTCTGATCCCCAAACCCGTTGCAGCTGCGCTGTCCAGCCGTCCCAGAGGGACGGCGATGATGCCAAGTCTTTGCCCGCAGCCGGCGTTTGTCCCCTGTGCCCAAAAGCCGGGGCAGCAGCAGCGCAGGACGGGGTTGAAGTTGGCCCACGTCCCGCTTGGCCACTGTGTCCACCCTCGGGGGCTCGGGGGCTGGCGAGGAGGGCCCGGGGAAGGGCGGGCTGCGGGGGCACTGGGAGAAGGACCTGTGCGGGCCGGCCCGGCGGTCACACACGACCACCTCCCCGGCCCCGCACAGCCCCGGGCAGGGCACGGACCGACGGAATGGCGGCCCCCGAGGCGGCTGGGGGCGAGAGGCAGCGGGAGTGTGTGAAGGGCGGGTTCCGCGGGGATGCTCCGTGTGTGCCTGTGCCTGGGGTGAGCTCTGTCCGGGGGGACCGTGTGCCGGAGGGGCACAACTCGGCGTGTGCGGAGGGGTGAGCCCGGCGAGGGGCGGCGTGCGGTGTGTGCGGGTGCGGGGAGGTGCACAGTGTGAGTGTGCGTGGGGATCTGCGCGTGTGTGTAACTCACCGTGGGCGTGTGTCCGTGAGTGCACCCATGTCCGTGTGTGCTTGAGTGTGTGCGTGTATCTGTATCTGTGTGGATGTGCGTGTGTGTGAGCGGCGCAAGTTTGCGAGCGTGTGCGAGTGCGAGTGTGTGCATGTGCGCTTGTGTGCGATCGTGTGCGTGAATGTGTGAGCGATCGCGTGTATCTTTGAGAGTATGTGTGAGCGCGTGTGAGCGATCGTGTGTGTGTGTGTGTGCCATCGTGTGTGTGAGCGAGTGTGAGCGATCGCGTGTATCTTTGCGAGTATGTGTGTGTGAGCCTGCGTGAGCGTGTGTGTGTCTGTGATCGTGTGTGAGCGCGGCGGGGGCGGCGCGGCGGGGCCCGCGGGGCGGGGGGGNCGGCCGGCGGCCCTGGCCCCGCTGGGCTGGGGCGGTGTGCGGGCGGGGGCTGGGGCCGCAGAGCAGCGAGATGAGACAGACCGACGCCAGGACGGCGAGCGAAAGGAGGAGCGCGGGGAAAAACATTTTTATGGATGGCTAAACGCTAACAAGTCTTCCCGCTGTCAGGATTTCTTTCTTTCTCGTTTAAGTAGGAGAGGGGAGGGAAAAAAAAGGAAAAAAAAAAAAAGAAAAGAAAAGAAAAAAAAAGAAAATAAAAGAAACAACAGAGCACCACACGACACGTTTGGAAATACTTTTCCTTTCAGAGGTTATTTTCTGTTCGAGAAATCCCGCTCCTGGACAGGATCCCGGGCAAAACGGAGCGGAATTGCTGGGATTCGGGGTTTTTATTCCAGCTATGAACGGTGACTCTGATTGGCTTCTTGTCTTTTGGCTCTGAAGTTAGAACGTTACATATTAGCAAGCAACCAACATTTCCAAAAACAATAGCCCTCGATATGGCAAATTATAAATCGCTGTAATTTTGTCTCCGTGCCCAGGCAGCTCTAAGTGGGGGAATCCGGAGTTCGGCTCATTGGTAACAATTCGGATATTGTTTGCTAAGTTTGCGTTTTCCTACTTTGATTTTATGGGTAAATTTATTTGATGCTAGCCAGGTCTGCTTTAAAAGAGGCATTAGTGGGAACAAAAATAAACGACACACACATGGACACGTGCGCACGCACAGACACGCACGCCCGCTGTTAATTACTTGCATCATATAAACTAGTGAAAGGAATATTTCAGCCCAGAATGGTCAACTATTTAGCGAAAGAGCTCTCCCTTGGCAGAAGTGGGAAATGATGTGCACGGCTTGGGAATGTATTCAAGTTTGCAGTGGTTTGGGAAGGACACTGCAGATAACGCGAGTTTCAGTACTCTTCAGCATCTCCGATATGTGGAAATGTGCCTCTCTGTATGTGCAAGTATTTGTGTGATAGGACTAATCTTCCCATCTTCAGGAGCATAGATGAAGAAAGTGCTGCAAAATTCTTCTCCTCAGCAACGGTAGGACAAATGTCATCACTCAAACAAACCTCATCCATTTTAATCCAGCCAGACAACTCCCTTCTTTCAGATTTGATAAGTACCAGTGTCTGGCTGGTTCATCTTTGCTTCCTGTTAGATTTTAAAGCAGAGGCTGGGGATGTTTGTGGTTTGTTTTTTGGTTTTTTAAATATTGAGTTAATTTCACTTAGTAGCTAAAATAAACATGCCCAAAAATACGTTTCAAGTCAGTTGTATCAAGAAGGATATCTTGTATTTACTGGGTTTGGCAGTAGTTCCCATTCCCGTCTGTCCTTTGTGGTGGAATTAGAAACATTTTCTTCTTCACTTTATTGACTCGCACATAAGCTGATAAACAGTAATTCTGCAAAAATGTCTGGAATAAGGGTCAAGTGTATTTTCGCACAAATCCTTATCATACCCATATACTATATGCAAACTGGGAGATTTCCTGATGGATGCATTGAATCGGTGTCAGTATTTGTAAACTGATACGAGGTGGAGATAGCTTTTATTTACCTGCAGCAACTGAAAGGAATATGCACAAAGCTGTCAACTGCACAACTTTGTGGAGAAGTTGAGAATTAGTATTTCACCAAGAGTCATGCACACACACGTGCCAAGAATCTGCAGAAGGTGGGGATGTGGTGTAGAGGAACTCAGTAGCACCTTGGGTTTGAAAGCTACTCTCAGAGAAACTGGCAGTAGAGCCCCATCTTTGCTTCAGTGGGTACAAGACGAGGCCCAGGTCACTAAAAGAGGAGTGTAGAAGTGTCAGTATAATGTATCACATAACATCTGGGCAGTTAATCCTCCTTTCTCTCCTTTTATTCTTTTACAGGCTTTCTGCATCTCGCATTTGAATTCTTAGCTATCTGCTGTTATCAGATGGGGAGATAGTGTGTCATGCAATCCTCTCTCCTGAGTGCTAAAGTGCTGTAATTTTGATGGCCAGGCTAATCTGTCGCTATAAAGTTTTATTTTTCCATTGTTAAATTCAAAGGACAATGACTACTAATTACAAGTGCCCTCTAACCAAAACACTGGCTAGAGTTTATCACCAGTGCTGATACTGACTAATAGTAATTCCAGCAGTACTAGGCACCTTGTTTCAAAGAAACTTAAAAGAATAAGGGGAGACAGAAATATATATATATTCTCTCTAATTTGTCTGCTGCAAAAAATACAGTTATAGTGTAGAGAGATTCCATTTTCTGTGCAATATATACCCTTTACAAATAATAATTACAGGGTTGGGGAAGAAAAAAACCCAAACAATGCATCACAAATATTTTAACTGAAAACAACACAGCAAAAATATACGTAGTGAAGGTTGCTCTGTTCAACTGCCTGGTTTCCTGATACAGGCAGGTATAAGGAATCATTAGTGTTACTGTACATGAACAGCAAGGGATAGTAATAACAACAACAATTTGAGATCATCATTGCAGTCCTATTGCTGTCTTTGAGAACAGTTGTGAGGAAGCAGTAGACTTTGAATACAGTGTAACAAAATTAATTTTTCAAAAATATCCCAAATTATTTCCCATCTTATATTTTGTCTACAATGCTTGAATGGTGTGGGAATTTTACAGGTGGAAAGGTGACTTAAAGAGACTTGGGCCCTGTGTATTTATTACAGCAACTAAAAATCTGGCTGTGCTTTTGCAGATGAGTAGATTTAATAGATTGCAGGATCAGAGCCCAGACAGAGATTCTGACTAATACATGTTTGCATTTTAATTAAAGCAGGTGAAACATCAGGCAGATTGTTCTACAGGACCATTTGCAGGTTTCTGCACCTTAGACAGTTGTAAGGTTGAACAGCTCTCTTTGAGGTTCAGTTCCTCTGGACAAGAGCACAGCAAGGATATGGTGGAGGTGGACATGGAGTGAAGGAGACTTCCCAATTTATGCAGCCACCCCTATTTAAAAAAACAGGAAAAAACAGAAGAAGAAAATCTGATCATTGATCTCTGTTTTTCTGAGAGAGCGTTAAGACTGAGGTATGTTTCTGATTGGGAGAAGCAAAGCTTTATCTTTCCCACATCTTTCTATCCAAAACTTGTTTCCTTCCCACCCTTTTTTCCTTGTCAGTAGCATCACCATCCTCCCTTTGCCAAACTTAGCATCATCTTTGCCTCTTCTGTTTCCTCGCAGGTTGTGATACTTCCAGATATCTCTTGACAGTTTTTCTTTGTGTTACTTCTTACATTCCTCCTTCCTTTTGTTTGCAGCTGCCAAAGCATTAGTCCACACTGTGGCAACCTTCCAGCTTGATACTGCAACCTCCCCTTTCCCAACAAGCTCTCTTCTCCCACCTACGTTCTGCTCCCAGTCACCATGACACCTGCCAAAATCCTGTCTTTTGCTTTTCTTTCTGAAACATCTCCCATTCTGGAGTGTCTCTACTGGCCTTTGTATAGGTTTTGAAAATATTCCCCACATCCCGAGTTCCCCACAGCTGTCGGCCTCAAACTCACTGTCCATTAAAAGAGAGAAATGAGGAGGAAAGAAAATTAACAGACCCGTGGGTCATTAGAGTTTGTTCTGCTTCAGGCTTCCTTTCACCCTCATTACCTGGCTACAATGGGAGCCAGATTGGCCACTTCTTGATTCTGTGGTTCTGTGTTTGCTCGGCCTGGTGGTGCGCTGGGTCACGCAGCCGTGCTGTGCAGAACAGCAGGCAGGAGCTGGCCATGGAGGTGCCCTTTTCAGAAAGCCTTGCCTGCAAGCAGCAAAGCTCCACCTAATGAAGAATCCTTTGTAATGTGAATAACCCTGCAGCTGAGGTCAATACTTTTCAACAATACTTAATCTTTTCTTTATGTGTGTTTTCTTGCTGTGCCTTCCCTTAACCAAAACAAAAAGAAAAAACAAACCAAAACGCCAAAAAACAAACAAAACAAAACAGAAAACCAAACCCACCAAAACAACAAAAAAAAAATCAACATTTTTTTTCTTTTAAGCATTCCTTTGCAGCATTCCTGATCAGAAGAGTTGATCATGCTTTACAAAGCCATCCCTGCCAGAGTATCTGTGCAACAGATACAGAAATCAAGGCACCTGAGGGAAAGCTGTTTACGCTGTGGCAGGAAGCGATCCCACACGCTGCCCAGTAGGCACAAAACTGACGGGAGGCACAAGCAGTTCATGTGGCTTTTCAAAACTCTCTTATGGTTACTTGCTGGTCTTGCCTATCCAAACCTACTTGTCTCTGTCAAATTGCTCTGGCCCAGCTGCCAGCGGGCAGTTTCTCACCCTGCAGCATATATGAGGTAGCTGATTTATCTCTCTCTCATCAACAGATCTTGAATTACTTCACACAGGGCATGAGGCCTTCACAGAGGCATCTAGAGTAGAGAAACCAAAATCCATTCCCACGGGAGGCTGCAGCCTGTGGCTCCCATGCCTGTCCTGCTGCATGGTCCTACAGGGCCACCTCAAGCTTCTTGGTGGTGGCATCCTTGAGAGCCTTGGCCTGTAGGGGCTGCATGGGAGTGTTAGGAGGGGAACAAAAGCGCAGAAACAGCCATGAAGAGGTGGGGTATTCCTTGGAATCCTCAGATAGATTTGAAAAAGGATGAAATAATTCTTCTAAAGAGTCAGGGCCTGATTTGTGCCTTCTGCTCAGTGTTTTCTGAAGCTGGTAGTTAACATGACATGTCATCTTACATGCTAAAGAGAATCCAGCCTTTGTTTTTACTCCCAGGCTCAAATGTAGGCATATGAAGCCTGTTTAATCTCATAAGTAGGTGTTCTGGTTTACAGAGAATCTGAGCACCCCCATCTTCAGCTGAAGTCACTGGGAACGGCCAGCTATCTCCTTCTTTCCCCCACAGGAGAGAACTAGATAGGCAAGTTCTTGCTCCTTTTGTTCTTAGCCCTGTTGTTGGGAAGTAACTTTCACAGACAGTCCAAGCATATCCAGATATTTTTCATAGAAAGTATCCTGGTCCCTTGACCAAGGCAATCTCTGCCACTGAATCAGATCTTTACATGGGTAAAGCACATGAATACTAGTGCTTACCCCTTCTCCACACAGTTATTTGCTGCAGTTCTCCAAGATGTAGGCCCTGTGGATGCTCCACCCTTCCTCCCCCCTGCAGGGTTTCACAAGCCACTGAGGGCTCAATTAGCACAGATTACTGCGGATGTTCATGCAGGAGAACCTATATGTCAATCTTATTGCATTAGCAATTTCCCACAGTGATGCACAATGGAAGCCTTTTAGGAAAAACAGTTTTGAATGTGATATGGTTTGAACACAATGAAATGCTAATGCGATTCAGTGGACAACTGCTAGTGTGATATATACAGAAAGTGTTTTGTGTGTGAAATCTATCCCCTCTGTGCCATTGGCCAGGCTGTCACACCTGGAGAGAAGGAGAGGTGGCCAGCAATACTGTTGGTTCCTCCCCAGACCTGCTGCCAGCCAGAGGGGAAGCATTTCTGGAAATTCTTCCTTTTGAGTGTTTTATCCACAATCCATATGATTGATTGATCTGTATTTCACTTTCCAAGCTGTGAGATGCTAAATCATCTGCAAAAGACATCTGCTGTATTAACACCAGAACTGAGTAATGCTTCAGACAGACCTCCTTGAGGTCATACGATATTAGGAGGACATTTGCTTTATCCTTTTTCCCTGTGTGCACTGTAAGGGCATAACCAAGTCTCCAAAAATGTATTCTCTTCTAACAACTTCAGACACTGAACTTCCAGAATAGATTCCCAACAGAGTAGAGTGCCACATCCTTGATGAAGTAATTGTTTTTTTGATGTATCCTTATTCACAACATTCTTAATATCTAAATCTAAGCAAATCCTTTTCCTAAAATGAGTATTTGGGAGTGACTCCAAGAATGCCAGTGAATGATAACAGGGATTACAGGATCTGATTAGCGTGGCTATAAACTTTAGACCAGCATTGAAGCTGAAATTCTTTTCAAGTCCCCTTCTTCCTTTGTGAAGTGTTTGTTCTGGAGGCACTTGGACGCATGCTTTCTATTAGAGACAAATCAGCTTTTATTTTAAAAGCGGGAATTCTATTTTTTGCTTATTTCTAACTGTTCCATTTTTAGAAACACCAATGGGCTTTGCTACAGTTTCTCTGGGAATGGTGGGTATGTGAGGAATGCAGGACCGACTGGCTAGAAAATGGAGATAGCCAGAGCCATGAGAAGATGTTTTGGCTTCCTAGGGCAGGTTGATGCACCTCCTCATCACCCCAGTGCCTCCTGCCTTCTCCCACAGATACATCTTCAGATCTCTTCCATGACATCAGTGCTCCTTAGCCTTCAGCTCTGCTGGAGGAAAGCAGCTGAGAGAGGGGCTCTTCCACAAGAGATGCCGGTCTGAGTCTGAGCAAGGCAGTCTCAGGAAGGGGTAAGGCAGGGACTGGGTGAATGGGTCTTCTTCCTGCCTGCAGGGAGCAGCAGGGTGTGAGGCAGAGAAGAGGATGTGTCCCTGTGGGATTGCGTCTTAGAAACTTCGGTGTGGCCCAGACAGGGAACACTGTGCGGTTCACTCCTTATAAACATCACAGTCACTGGTTGCCTTTAAAAATTAATACTGAGGAAGGAAGTGCAGTTGGAGAGAGATCATACTGATAAATTGGTCCAGTTTAATATTTTTATGTAGACTTAGGTTGCGGTAATTTTGTGGGGTGCCTTCAGACATTGTGGGAGATTTTCAAAGGCAAAAATTGGTGGGAACATCCAGCCCTCTGGTTTGGGTTGCCGTCCTCAATAGCTGGATGCAAGTAGCCTGGGGGTCAAAACCATGCTAGCCCAGTGCTGCACCTGAAGAGAGGGGCCCTTTCGCTTGGTTGTAGTAGGGGATGTAGGGTCATAAAAGCTCATCTCAAGGGGTTTTCCAGTCCCTTCTTCCTCCCCAAAGCCAGCACAGTTATTCTTGAAGCAAGCTCCGTAAAATGCACTCAGAGACTTCCAGCAGCAACTATCCCAACATCAAGTATCTATCCTACTTGTATGCTCTCCCTGATTTTTCAAGTGGACATGAAAGACGGATTGCCCCCGTCCTGTCTGCAACAGCCTTTGCGCATGAGGGTACTTTGCACATGAGGGTACATACCTATGCACCTCTGCTCTCCCCATCTTATGTCACACTAACGAAGCTTTGTTGAAGCATCTGCCACTGTGCTCATCCAGAGCAGTCCCACAGCAGGAATTGGTACATACTTTCCTAATCAGGCATCATGGGCATACCAAAGATGACATGGGTACTTAATTTTCTTTTGCAACAGAGTTTATGCTTCTGAAACACTTCTGCAAGTGTTTGGCCTGTGGAAGTGCACATAGCTGTGTTAAAGTGTGCAGCTTATATACTTGAATCTTTCCTTCTTTCTATCAAGTAAGAATGTGGTATTCCTGTCAAGAGAAGCTAAAAGATGCTGAGTAGATGAGGCAATACTTCAGTGGTTACACGAGCTCAGAAAAATTATGTGGATGTCACAAATTTTTAGTCACTAGCATCAAATTTTGTTCTTACTTTATTTGAGAGGCAGTGAGTTCAGGTGAAGGCTCCACAGGGTGAACAGCTGGCTGGAGAAGCATGAGGTGCTTTGAGATTCACTTTGTGCTATTGATGCCTGCACATGAAGTTCACTATAGAAGGGTTTTCTGAACAAACTTGAAAAAGACTCAAGAAAATGGGTTTCAGAAGCTTGCATTATTCATTTAAGCTTATACGAATAAACAACAAGATGTTACCAGGGCAGTGCAAAACATGGATAAATTTGAGCTTCAAACACTCTACTTCCTATCATTGCATCAGTTTTCAATTGGAGCAGTCCAAGGTGAAACTAGGAAGAAATTTAATTTCTTAATTTAAAAAAAAGCCTTCTTTGCAGCCTTTTAAATAAAACCCTAGGTGTTAGGTTCTGTGGTTGTGGAAGAATTTGGTAACATTGTAATGAAAAATTCATTCACTCTATTTACTTGTGTGTGAAAGACAGTGGTTTCAGGTCGATTCATAACAGCACCTCTGTCTGGTGGGTCCCAAGGACAGCAAGAAGCCTTGGGGGATCCCAATAGATGTTGAGGGTGCCATGAGTGGAACAAGTGATTTACATGCTTCAAAAATAATGCATGGCCATTGCTGCTGAGCCATGAGCTGATTACTGGACTGTGCCGCTCAGGCGTGTGCTTTCCCTCTGACCTCTTGGAATGAGTGTGAAACCTCAGCTCCAAGTTGCTGTGTGGGCAAAAAAGCCAAAAAGGGTTGGTGCATGAGGCCCAATGCAAAGTTGGTGATGTTTGCCACTCATTTGAGACCTACATATTTGTACACACTTTTGTTTGTTTCTTTGTTTTAAAACCCTTTTACCTGCTGATGTGTAGAAGATCCCCATAATGACTGGCAGTGATGATTTGACTCAGGAGGTTCTTTGCCAGCCCTGGGCGTGTGTGGACTGCTGCCAGCTGGGCACATTTGAAAACATACCAAGAATCAGTTAATTTAAGAAAACTCACATGCTTCTCTCTTTCATAGTAGGTAGAAGTAACTGAATCAGTACTAGGTAAAAATAACTAACCAAGAGCATGTTCACTGCATTCCTCTTCACAATGATGGACTGAAACAATTTTCTCCCTTCCAGTTCTGTTGTGATTTAGTCTCCAAGTGTCAGACTTCCAGCTATAATTGTCTCACTGCTGCATGCATCTCCAAGAACTGCACAGCTTATGTCTAGACGACCCTCTGAGAAATCTCCCTCTGTGGCCTTACTTAGCTGTTGCAGTGACACCAAGACTGATGATGTCAGGCATTCTCGAGACATATAGCCATGCCTCTTGCCATGCAGTTTGCCCATGCAAGTGCTGGAGTGGAGGTAGCACCTTGAAGCTTTATGCCAAGACCAGAAGCACAAACACATCTGCCCACCCCTGTGCTTACATACACGTACACAGATACGCTCTTGAGGGAGGTTGGACACTTTGATTTTACACAGTGGTGTCTTCAGTTTGTTTTCATTAGCATCCATGAAAGTTTTCCTTTTTGACTTCTGCAGAAAGCTTAGAGTGAAATTTAACAAGGACTGGTACAATTTCCCTGCTGTGCCTATAGGAATGAAATTGCCCCAGACTGAGGGTATGGTCTGAAGCTGTGTCAGGGGAGGTTTAGGTTGGATGTCAGGAAGTTTCTTTACCCAGAGGGTGGTTGGGCACTGGAACAGGCTCCCCAGGGAAATGGTCACAGCACCAGCCTGACAGAGTTCAAGAAGTGTTTGGACAATGCTCTGAGGCACGTGGTGTGACTCTTGGGATGGCCTGTGCAGGGCCAGGGTTTGATGACCCTAGTGGGTCCCTTTCAGCTCAGGATATTCCATGATTCTGTGATTCTGTGACAACCGAATTAGAGGAAACTTCATCAGCATGTTGGACTACACAGGCATTCTGCTGAGGTGTGATGTGAGTCTTCCCTGACACAATGGATCCTTTTTACATTAGTTAAAGTCTAAACTTCACAAAATCTTTCCATAGTGATGTCAGCATGTTGTCACAAGACACAGAGGAGGGCACATTTAATTGCCATGAGCTCTGGAACCCCTTTTATTGATTTCATCAGGACTTGACTCCAGTTAGAAAATTGTAAGCCCACAATTATGGTGGGCTTTCCTCTGCTTCTGGCATGTCAGGTTCTTTAGTACCACAGTAGAAGTTACTGAGGTGAAGATCTTGAAGCAACATATTTCTCCTGGTGACCTGAGGACCTACAGGCTATTTCTACACTGGAAGGTGAAAAATGGGCATAGGAGGAGGAGAAAATATCCAAGTCCCTTCCACTTCATGTCCATTTTGCTGGCTCTTAACCTTGCAGTCATTCAGACTTGAGGTGCCTCATGTCACACAGCATTGGCTGTATGCAGCCTGATTTTGCCTTTTTTTTTTTTTTCCTAGATAATTTACCTTTAGGTGGAATGGTCCATGACATGTACACACATATTTTTCTCAAATACATATTTAGGGACTTGAGGATGAATAGGTCAGATATGGGTGTCAAATATTTGGACATGTTTATGTGGCCAAGTAAATTCTACTGAAAGACTGCTTCTATACTAATAAATTAAACATGTCTTATACTGTTCTTGACCTTGAGGCTTACTTCTGTGCAATGGTTGTCTCACCCTCCAAAACATGGTGGCTCTATGCTGACTTATTAGTAGTAATAATAAGTTCCCTGTTCCCTCCTAACTCTTGAACTACCCAGAAGAGTGGTTTTGGGGGATTGCTGCTGGCACAGACCAAAGCCGTTCCAGATGCTGTGATAATAACATGCTACAGGTAATAAAGTTCCTGTGCCCAGAGATGTTTCCCACCACTAGTGTGCCACAGCAATAGTAGACACCCTATGTTTAGGGAGAATGGAGCCAGTGAACTGGCCTGACATGTTTCCAGTCCCACCTTCTCCTGTAGGCCACAGAAACAAAAGGGTGGGTCCATGCTCATGTCCCATACCTCTTCTACCTCTTCCCTAAATCAAGCTTCAGATCTTAAGCTAAACTCAGTGTTGGAATAAAGATTTACAGCATGGAAGACTGACCATGTTTAGTGTTGACCAGTCACTTAGCTGACAGATAGACAAAGCCTTCCTTGTCGTCCCAGAGGAGGGAACCATGTTAGGAATGTATCCCGAGCAATACCTGACTCATCCTCATGATAGCACATCATACTGTCACTGAGGGAGATAGAGCTGACCAGACCAGAACTTCCATCATTGTATAATGGACATGTGCTGGGAATATGGATCAAAACTGTAACACTTCCCTCCCCACTGCCACTCTAAACTGCATCAAGCATCAAGAAACACAATGGATCATCAGCACAGAAAATACATCAAGTGTGGGTTTGAAACATTCCGGTTGGGTAGGCAAGTTGCCTGTTACCAAAGGCATACGGCTTAAGCAACTGCTGTCCTGAAAGACTGTTAAAATTAAATTGTGAATTGACATCTCTGTCGTTGCAACCCTGGAGCAGAGTGGCTGCCTCGCTATTTCGCAATGGAGAATCTAAGCGTAGGAACACAGGGCTAGTCTGCTGAATTGTGTGCAGTATTATGTAATTTAATAACATAAAACTAAGATGTTCTGATAATATTATCTGAAAGCTGTTTAGTTTATTTAATACCATTTATATTTTATATGTCAGTTGAATTTGGGGGAAAAAAGATTTTAGAAGAAACTGGGGGGAGCGCAGTAGGAAATTGTGCAATGTACTTATCTGAGACTACATCACATGGTCTGCAAAGCATAGCTTTTGCTTTTATACACATAGTCTTGGCGACTCTCCCACTAGCAACAATAGTGCTCAGACTCATACTGATGTCACTGTTGAGTTATTTAATTTGACTGAACGAGATTAATGTGTTTATTTAAAACCTTGGTCAAAATGGAAAAGAAAATCTCGGGACAATACTTTTATGTGAACATGTATGTTTTCACATCTGATGATCGTAATGTTGCATTAACTTATCAGGAGCAGAGTTTACACATGCCAATGCCCAGGAGACCCCCCTCAGATAAGAACTATGAGCCATTTTCCCTCTCAGCATGGAGCAGAGGCTTCTACACTTGCTACTGGTCCAGTGGGCTTTCATCCGAGGCTTTCCTTGCTTCCTGTTGCTGCTTTCAGTGTTTATCCACAGGGGTCCCAACATTGTTTTATTTTCTCATGTGAGGATGGGGTTTGGTGCTGCCAGGCAATGACAGCCATGCGAGGGTGGATCCTCCACGGGTTCTCACCAGGGCAGCGAGGGACAGACACCTCCACTGCACAGGATGTCTGGATGGGGCTGGTGCTGGGCCCTGAAGGCTGAACCGGCTCCTGCAAAGGCTGGAGCTTGCCTGTCTAAATATTATCCACATTATGTTTTACAAACAAATTGAGTTGTTGGTTTTTTTTTCCTGTGATAAATCACTGTGATTTTACTTCATTCTCACGTGTACCCTCTAAGTGTTTGGAATAAACTTTGGTTTTGTCTAAAGGCAGTAGTAACGATCTAGTTAAATACTTCAGGTCACTGGACTTTTACTAATACCGAGCAGGGAAAAAAATCTGCAATCTGAAGCTTCTTTTTGTATGGTGGGACAGGTTCCTGCAGTTCTTTGGAATCAGTCTTTGACTGATGAAGGGCACGAGTGAGGGGGTTTCTGCCTTGCTCCATCAAGAGCCTCTCTTGACAGTCGAGGACAAATGGACACACATGTATGTTGATAATGTAGAAATTGCATAAGCCAAGTTCAGTACTCTGGTGAGTGCCTGAAGCAAGGTGTGCCTGTTCTGCCTTTCAGTTTTGTAGTTCCTCTGTGCATATTTTCATGGTGTTTGGCATATGAAAGTCTTGGGGATGAGAAGCTGCTGCTGATAAAGAGTTGCTTTCATGATTTCTCCTCTGTGGGGCCAAGCGCTTCCATTCTCCTAGTGCTGTGGAAGGCTTTTGGGACTTTGAGCCCCTTCCCCCACCATTGCTGCTGTTGTGGAGGAAGAGAAAAAGCTTGTTATGTTTCCGTGTATCTGCATTTGTCAGGGTGATGGGCAACTCAAGGGGTAATGCAGTGGGGCACAGAGATGGGCATGAGAGCAAAACAGAAGAGCTGGGAGAAAAACAGCTCTAGGCAGTCCTTGGTCCTCAGTAAACATCACAGCCTGTCCGAGAGGCTGTGCTGCCCTGGGCCATGTGTACTCACACTGCAGCATGCTCCAGAGCTGCCTGGCGCCAAGGGTATCCGAGTATGCCAAGCAACCAGTCTTTGGGATTGGCCTCCTGTGTCACTGTGTTGTACCTGTGCCTGCACACGGTGTCCCCATGTGCCCTTTGAACTCTTACAAGATCTGTACATTTAAGGAAATTGCACAAAAATATGGTTTGTGAAGCTCTGCCACTCCCTGTGCTGGGCAACATCTGTCTCCTCAGTGGCTGCCTCTAAGTGCTGCTGAGGTCTGTGAGCAGGCCTTTACTGGTGGGGGCAAAAAGGTCCACAAGGGTGGACTAGGGTAGTCATGGAGCTGCTTTGCTAGAGGCATCCATTTGGAAGCTGCCCCCATCTCCTGTTTTAAGTGCCCTCTGTGTAGTTCAGACCTTTGGACTTGCTATGCACAGGGGGTCCATGAAATATATTTGACGCAGTAAATAGCTTGAGGTACAAGGACATTTTTCCTCAGAGTTCCAGTCAGTGGAAATATGTAATTTTCAGCTAAAATTAGACTGGCTCCAGCTATATGAAGAAAAAAAAAAAAAAGGGATAAGCCCTCAAGAACTAAAGTCTTTCTGTTGGACCTTGTTAGATGTAGCAACTCCTAGCAAAAATAACTCAGGATCCATCCAGCACAAACTGTGTCCCAAAGTGTCTGTGTCCAAAGTGTCCAAAGTGTTCAAAACTGTGTCTGTGATTTGGATCCGGAAAGCTGTGAACTGTTGAAGAGAGAGAAACAGACTGTGTAGGCAAAAAACGTTTTTCTCTTCCATGTAGGAAAATATAAATAAGTTTAGAGAACACTAGTAAATCTCTCAAATGCCTTAAGTGAGATCTAGGAGTAGTTTAAATTAATTTTGCAGTTAATATTTTACAACTCTTGACAGTGCAGGGAGATTGGAGTGGCAGAGAAGGAGTTGAAATCAGAACAGTATTCTACTCATTACTTCCATAAAATTTGATATTACAGATTTATTTTCATAGAAAATGATTGAGCTGAACCTACAGCTACCAGCATATAAAAAAGAGGATAAATTTTATTTTGTACCAAAAATAATCTAAGTCCTGCAACGTTTGCCTGGTGTATTAAACTCTGAACACAAGTTGAAGTGACTGGATACTTAACAATTTCCATGGTCCAACTCTAAAAGGAGTGGGGTGGATAATGGGGAGGAGAGGCTTGGGCCCAAAATAAACATCAAAAACCAAACAGAAAACCGCTGAAAATTAACTACACATTTTGAATAATTTCTCTTTCAAAATATTTTATTGAAGGAACAATGGAAATAGTGTGTGAAGCCTAACCATGTATTGTGTTGCTGTTCCAGGCTTCATCAGCAGTTTCTTCATGTTTGGAAAGTTCTGAGACCCACCCTGTCAGACTACTTGTAACCAGTGCCTAAGACTACAAAGCCATACTTGTGAAAGAACCTTTCCGTGAAGGAAGTGCCCAGCACAATACTGTGGAAACTCCGTGCAGGCCTTGCAAGGCAGGAGAGCAGTTTGTGCTTCCAGTGACAGTCGTGCGTAATCTCTGCTTCTTATGCACTCCAGCACCCCTATCAGTTCCTTGTTCTCCTTCACCAGCCCCGCAGTGAAAAGGCTGCTGGGCTGGAAACAAGGAGATGAAGAAGAAAAGTGGGCAGAAAAAGCTGTTGATTCCTTGGTGAAGAAGTTAAAGAAGAAAAAAGGAGCCATGGAAGAACTGGAGAGGGCTCTGAGCTGCCCGGGTCAGCCCAGTAAATGCGTCACGATCCCGCGTTCCTTGGACGGGCGGCTGCAGGTGTCTCACCGCAAGGGGCTTCCCCACGTCATATATTGCCGAGTGTGGCGCTGGCCTGATTTACAATCTCACCATGAGTTGAAACCACTGGAATGTTGTGAGTTCCCTTTTGGCTCAAAACAGAAAGAAGTGTGCATCAACCCCTACCATTACCGGCGGGTGGAAACCCCAGGTAATTTTGTCATCTGCAAATGATTCACATCTCTGTGTTAGTTCTTGCTTTGGCAGGTCTAGTCTTGGTGCATCCTACAGCTGTGCTCTGAAATGTGAAAAGACAGGCTCCATCTGATGGAGCTATCATAGCTCTGGCAGCCAGGACTAGGGAGGAAGTAAGGAGTCCCTCTCCCGTTGGGGTCTGCATCTCATCGACCCCTGAGGGCACCCGGGTCTTGTCCAAGGTGCTGAAAGCAGCTTCCTTTCCATGGATGTGGGTGCTGAATCCTCCCCGTCTGAACTGCTAGCCATTCGCATGAAGTCTGGGCACCAGCCTGGCCTCACCACCGTGGTGAGATTTATGTCTCATTGAAAACCAGCAGTTGACTCATTAACCCCCGGGAAACCCTAGCTCTCTCTTTAAACATAAGAGTTGTAGTAAGATGGCATATTTTACAGTGAATAGGAAACCAAGTCAGTTGATACTTCCTAAAATACCTGGTGGCCTGCTTTAAGTGGGATTTACTTACCTATGTGGAGAGTTTATGTGAAATAAATCCACCAGGTTCCCATAAAACTTTGGTATTTTCCACTGATAATCCTCTTTGGACTGCACTAAAAACTTATGACCTCACTGAAAGGTCATTTAATAGGGTTTTATGTCAATGAAACAGCTGTTAAAAAATCATAATGTTCAGTGTTGACTTTTATTGGGATCTTAGAAAGCAGGGCTGGCAAAGGTCTTGAGCAGTCATCCTGTTTTCCTCTGCCCAGACTCCTGAACCAAACCAAATTACCAGGTACATTCCTGACAGATCTTTTCCTAATGAGCTCTAAAAATCCCATGTCATAAAGGCTCTACAACCTCCCCAGGCAAGTGAATCTATTGCTTTGTTATCCTTACAGTTCAAAATTATTTCTAATGTCAAACCTAGCTCTCCCTTGCTGCCAAAAATCATGGTAATTTAATTTACTAATGGATACAGTTGGTAAGTGTGTACTTTTTATTCTGAGATTACTCCTTGTCTGGCATGAACTTTACTCTGAGGTGACATTAGGATCAGATAAGTGAACTGTGGGATGTTTCTCTTCACGCAGATGAAATAAGGGAAAGACATCTGTTAACATTTGTTAAACACCAGGGACTGCTTCCTCTTCTGGTAATCCTTCTAGTGCAGCAGAGCTGTCACTGTGAAGTTGTATCTGATCTGCTGTAAACATTGTCAAAACTTTTATATTTTACAGCTACACTGAGTGGTGCTTGTTGTCAACAGTTTTCAGTGGAAAGAGCTGATCTCACGCCTTGCTAAAGTAAACTGTTCAATAATTTAAGAAAAGATGTTCATAAAATATCCCATTTTTTTGTTTATTGCACTTCTTTATTTGCAGGCTGCAGTCTTTAGTGTCTTCTCATTTCTTCTGGTGTAACTTCAGTGCAGTTAATGGAGTCTCCTCAGTGCAGTAGGTGACAGCACTGCAAAGTGCTGATTTCAACCCTGGTTTTCTCATCTGTTCAGTGCCAGCTAACAAACACTGCTAATGGAATAGTTCAGCAGCTGCTAACAGCTGCCAGAGCTTGTTGTTCTGATCCTGAAACTCAGAAGCTTTCAGTTGTGAACATGTCTCTATTGTTTGTCTGTGCAGCAGACTGGCAGTATCTCTGCTAGTAAAGTAGAGGGGACAAGGTGCAGGTCTGGGTACTGCTGAATTGGTAACATGATCCAGAAACAGCTTTGACCCATGTGGACTCGAGTGGACTAGCAGCTCTCAGAGTGCAGGGGTTAGCCTACAGGAGGAACTTTGGGCACTTTGGACTTGTTTTGGAGGTGAAAGTGAGTGCAGCTGTGAGGATACAAGCTGTACTGTGCCAGTTCTCCACAGGACCCAGGAATTGTTCTCAGGCTGTTGTATTCACCCTACAACTCTGCTTACAGGGACAACTCAGAAGCTGAAGCTCACAGCTATAGTATATATTTGTATAGTATAACAAAGAGTGCAACCCACTCAGGTGTTCTGGGGCAGCAGCAGGAGAGAGCACCACTGCATGTGGTGCAATGCCATTCCAGTTAGAAAGCATGCTGCAAGGAGGTGTTGGCAAGGCAAGAGGACAAAGGAGCTCCATGAGAAAGTGGTAGCAGTGAGATCACCACAGAAAAGGCTGGGAGTGGTCGATTTTGTTGCCAATCTGTTTAAACAACAGTTCTCTTTTAACTGCAGGAAATCTGCATCTTGGCTGTTGGAGATCTTAGGCTTATATGAAATTCTCTGAGTCTCATCCTCTGGTACTAAAGAATCCACCCACTGAATAAGTCAACACTGTATTTTTTATAATCCACATACCAGCATTATTTTCATACAAATGCCCATCCTTTCAGGGATCATTTTCCATCACTGCAGTCTTTCTTGCTGAGTCAACCACTCTATGACCAGATTCATCAACTTTAATCAAGAACGAATGAGTTGGGTCAAAGATGGAAGGGTGGGAGGGCCTCATCCTTTCTTTGACAGCCTGGCAAATCCCTAGACCTCTGTTACTAGAGTACAGCTTTGAAATCTTGTCAGAGATTCAGAGATTTCATTACAAATTTGAGGGTACACCATTGCTGTAGACAGGAGAATTTTTGGCTTGGACTAACTGACTGCTTTCATGAAGCCTGAGTGGGACTAAGATGTGATAACCTCCCAGGTGGAAGACCACCTGATGACCTCACTGTTTTTGCCATGTGTTTGGGCACAGGGAATAGATGGATCTCACCAGAGAGTGATCTCCAAAAGTAGTAAACTATGCAGAGATGGATTAATGTGTGAGAAATCACAGTGTGGATGTTGTACCAGAAATTAAAATGAGGCAGATAAGTTTGCTTCCTATCACCTGAAGTCACAGGCTCTGAGCACAGCCAGGTTCCCAGCAACAACTGTTGAAGCTAAAGGGAATGGAAGAAAGGCATGAAAGGCAGTGGCCGGACTTAGGATATGACCAAATTTGTCTTCAGTTGAACAAAGATCATCAACACTTCAGCATGCATAGAAGGAAGGATCCACCTCTGTCTCTTGGTGGGCAATAGCAGGTAGAAGAAAAGGACCCCAATGAGTGGAGAAAATACGGGTAATTTATAGGACAGACAGGTCCCAACACACTCAGTTACTCATTTTTATGCCTCTGGTCACACTTCCTTCAGAGTGGTTGAGCCCTGAAGAGTGACATGTTACCAAAAGAACAAGGAGAATGAGGCCCTGGGGGGGACTCTTAGCCACAAACAAGAAAATTTCTGAATGCCTCGCCACCACAGAGGCTTTAGCCCTCTAGGCAGTCACAGAACAGTCAATGGAAAGAGTGAGTGACTGGCAAAAACTGTTCAGCAGAGCAGAAATTAAGAGTGCCATGGTCAGAGCTGGGAAGGAGTTCAAGGCTTGAAAATTCTTCCTGCTGACTCACTCAAGGCAAATCAAAGGCTTTCCCTGGCAAGCGCTGTTCATACATCCTGATTCTCAGCTTTGATTTAGAGAAGGAGTTGAGTTCTCACAGGGCTGAAGGAAGCAGCTCCATTAGCTGTGGTACCCACAGTGAAGTGTAAGGCTCACAACACTGCACAGCAAGCAGACGTTGCTGCGCACATCTGTCTCTTGCTCAGCACCTCTGCTGGGTGCAAAGGCTCCAGCTGCTCATTTGCAAGGCTGCTGGTCAGAGCTGGATGATCAGCAGCAGACCTGACAAGCATCATACCAGTTTCATGGACCTGCTGAGGAAAACTCCAGAAGCAGCAACAGCTCACAGCCTGGAGATATTCACAGGAGCATGGGATGGGAGGAATACAGCTCTCCAAAACCACATCCACAATGATGATACTGGTCTTGTCCCAGTAAAAGAGTTTGTTCCTCTCCACTGGCTGTGAAGAGATCCACAGGGGACTGGGCAGTGCTTGTCAGATGTGAATGCTTGTATTGCCTGTATGAGTCCTACCTGGATGTTTAAAGCTAAAAGAACAGTAAAGAAGCAGAAATACCTTCCTCTAACAAATGACTTAAAAAAGTGGCAGCAGACTCTTCATGCCACAAATAGGGGCATATGAAAGACGGAAGGACAGAAAGTAGTCTCCAGAGCACCAATCCTTGTCCTGGCCAGAGGCTAGTTAGCAATGCTTTGGGTCAGAGAAGCGTGTATGTGGAGTGTCTTAACAGGTATCCCAGTGCCTGTGTTTCCAGGCAGGTGAGAAGATAACTTCTCCCTGCCATCAGTCCAATCTTTTGCGTTGTTTTAGGGATCAGTTCTTCAGGTCATGGGTGACTAGCAAATTCCCAGTGGTATATTCCAGTGGGTGGGCAGACACGTTGTTTAACCCCACCTCTACGGCAGCACGGTGCTACATCGAGCAAGAAGCTGTAAATGCACTGTTGGTACTAGGCACTGTAAATGCCCCAGCTCTCTGAGTGACTGATATTCATTCCAAGCAGAGTTCCTGCAGCCTCTTCTCATGCACATGTTTTGCATTATCTGTACATTATTTGCTTTATTCAATAGCAATTATTCCACTCTTTCATTAAGCTGGATAAATGAGAGTTTGCTGTAATTAAAAGTTGTTAGCTAACCTACCTAAAAAGAATTTGCCTTACCTAGACAGAGCTTTTTGGCCCAAGCAATATGTTTAAACACGTTCAAACTGTATAGTCCCATCAACATTTAAAACCAAGAGTGCACATTGCTATTTGTTTCCATAAACTAGTAAGGATAGACTGGATGATGATGTGCTGCTCAGTTTTAGGGTAGAGGAACTCTGGATACTAGGTCAGTCAATACAAGCCTGCTGAATTGTGCCCGATGCTGGGACAATTCATCCTTCTCACAATTACTCAGATATCTGCTTATCTTCTTTGGTGGCTTTTACA
>VYZR01002546.1:5218-17636 GCA_013400675.1 Oxylabes madagascariensis | reverse complement strand
AAATGAAACAAATCAGGAGCTGAGCAGTTGTGACTTGATACTTTTCCTCCCAATGTTTTTATGACATCTATTACTCTTTGATGGGAGAGTGAACAAACCAGGAGAGGGACAGACTTCCCTTGTAGGACAGAGGAAAAAAGAACAAGTCTAGAGGGAGTTTTGCCAAGTCAGATTTCTATAGCTTTCCATAGGCTTTTTTTGCAGATTATGAAGAAAGAGAGCTTTTTCCCAGAGGATCAAATAAAGTTAGCATCTGCTCTTAAATTGTCCTCCTCAAGTTTTAAATTAAAGAGAGAATTCTGGAAATAATGGATGAAACTGCATTACTTTTTTAGGGTGGCAGCTGTTGTTTACAGAGAGCTTGATTTTACACAGGTCAAGGCCTGAGGCACTGTTGTGACCATCTCTCTCTCTTTCAAGCGCTGCATGTCCAACATGACAGCTTTTCCCTCCCATCTTTGCTGAACATGCAGTGGTCTTAATCTAGAGACTGAAGGGAGGTCAGATTCAGATTTGTGCTTTTTCCAGTCTTCTCAAGCCAAACAATGCTGAAGTAATAAAATATTCTCCAGGGAAAAAAAAACCCAGAAGGAATTTATCAACATACTGACTTAGGTGTCTTTCTTCCTTTCTTTCTCCTTTCTTTTTTCTTTCTTTCTGTAGTGGAAACTCCACCTCCACCCTACCATGCAAGAGAACCTCCAGGAATCCACAATGGACGGTCAATGGATGCAATAGCTGAAAGTCAACTAGTGCTGTCTTTGCCCAATGGAGGTAAATCTGCCGATGGACAAGCTGAAAGTAAATAACCATTTGTACTATTCTTTAAATAAAAACAGTTAAGAAAAAAAAATTGTAAAAAAAAAAAAAGTTATTTGCACAAGGAGGTTTAGTGATCTGTAATAACAAGTTTCAGGCAGTTTTGCAGTAAGGTTATGTGCTAGACCCATCCATTAGCTAGAAGGATAGGTTGATGTAATATTTCCATGAATTATGTGCAAAGTTACAGAGTTTAAGCCTTGTTTGCATCCATGGACTATTACAGTTAAAAAGCTGTTAATGAAAGCAAACACTGTTACGTACATTGTAAAGATAAACATATCAAATCAAAGATGGTGGGGCAGTATAACACACAAAAGCATTATCAGTATCAGAACTCATTTCTTTATCACCTTCAGCTCTAGGTTTCAAGTACTTTAAAGCCTTATAGTAGGGACCTTTTTACTGCCATCTTTGTCTTAATGTTACATTACTGGCTGGCTAGAAAAGAAAAGGACATGTTCCAGTGGAGTACAAAGATATTTTGACAGAAGACCAAAGCCTGCGTTGTCTTATAAGAGTTCTTTAGTGGGAGAGGCATTAATGGTCAAAGAAGGGTCTGGGGCCTGCTTGCACCCCTTAAAGCAACTTGATGAAATCTCCAGCTCAGCCTCTGCTACCTTTGGGCTAGTGCTGGCTAGTAGTGATGCCCCCACCATTCAGAGCCCATTGCTGCTGAAGGAAGGGGAAATGGAGCTCCTCTGCTGGCTTTTGCCTTGGCTTCCTGCTACTGCAAAGGAAAAATCACCATTGCTCTTCTAGTCCATCATATTGTGTTCCTAAAGAAATGTCATTTCTAGAATGAGGACTGAACCCTGCACACACCTGCACATTAAAAAAATACTGCCAGCCTTCTGAAACAGTGAGGAGTGTGTATGTAGCATGGAACTGGAGCAGAAGGAATGTGAGGGGATAGTGTTAATTATGGATGGGGACACAGAATGGCCAGATAATAACAAGTTATCAGACACCAATACTTTTAAATAAATTGTCAAGCTAGTTTAATCTCTTTGTCACAGCCTACCATCCCTGATCACTATTCTAGTGAATATTAGTTGGAAGTTTATTAGAGGTTATGCACAGAGGTGCTCTGGGGGCAGGCAGGCTCATATGCCTGTGGTGAGCAGGCAGGATAAAGTTTCCTACTAATTCCTGTAGGACAAATGAGGCTCAGAGATTCTGTTACATTTTTGAGCCTTTCTCTGTCTCTGACTTAGGAAACCTGGGCAGGGATAGATCCAAAAGAAATGACCTTGCTGACATTTCTGCTTACAGTCTCACATGGAAGCAGAAAGCCTGAAAGCTTGCAAAAATTGGAGTGATTTATTACTTCTGAACTACAGAGTTTGGTATTAGGCTGAAGGCCTAATACGAAAAACTTGGCTCAGTTTTGACTTGCTTTGAGCCCATCTGTCATCCCTATCTCCTGCTGGTGTGCAGAGCAGATGTATCCCGTACTATTTTCAGTGTATAGTTTGGGCCTCAGTTCAGCGAGGAATGTCAGTGCAGTTGATTTAATGCAGTGGAGTTTCCACTTTTAAGAAGAAGTGGGGCTCCTCAGAGGCTTAGAGTTAAGCTGGTGCACTAACCTTTTGCATGTTTGGGACTTCAGTCATAAAATCCAGAAGCAGTGGAAGCTGCTGTTGGGATAAAGAATGACAGAAGTTACTGTTTAGATGAAGAGATGGGGGACTGAGAGTGGGAGGGAATGAAAGAAAACAGAGACAGATTGTTTAAAAATATTGTTGAAACCTGAGCAGCTGCTTAACTTTACTTCCTACAGACTTTCGGCCTGTTTGTTATGAGGAACCCCAACATTGGTGCTCAGTTGCCTACTATGAACTCAACAACCGGGTAGGGGAGACTTTCCAGGCCTCCTCTCGAAGTATCCTTATAGATGGATTTACAGATCCTTCAAATAACAAAAACAGGTTCTGCCTGGGTCTGCTCTCAAATGTAAACCGTAATTCTACTATAGAAAACACCAGGAGACACATAGGAAAAGGTAAGAGGAAATCCCTTCTCCTCAGGAATAATATTCAGAGCTCAGAAGATCCATGCATTGCAATAACAAACCTATTTGATTCATCAGATATATTTGCCTTAAAATCAAACCTCTGACATTACTTCTGAAATAGAAGAAAAGCAGAGGATTCTTTTCTGACTGGATAACAATCAGCAGAGTAACTCCTTACAAAGGCTATTTACTTGGCCAGCAAAGAGAAAAATGTTGTTTATAGTTGTGTGTTCTAATTTAGCAGTATGTATTTTCATTTTATTTATTAGAGCTTCTGGCAACTGGGAATATTGCCATTGAAATGCCACTAAAAGGATAATTGCTGGTGCCTCAGGGCTGCTTCTCCTCCCACCAAATAACAAAGAGAGATGGATGAAACACTTAGTAGTTGAGTTACTTAGCTGAAGAACTCTGGTAGAATTGTGTTTGTAGCTTTTTCCTCCTGCCCCCTGCCAGTCCAATTCCCTGCTTTGTCAGCTTTTCACTAGTAAAACTAAGGTTATTATTGTCCCAGCAGTGGTTGCTGGTGCAGCTCTGCATGCTCCACCCCTGGTGTACAGACACCCTCAGCATGCAGTGTGACGTGCTGCTGGTGCCAGGTATGAGGTGACCACACCTGGACACGCATGGCCACACATACTCCGTCCCAGCTCCCTGAGGCTGTGTAGGGCTTGATATTCTCCCAGAACTTACTGTTGTTTGTGGTGGTGAGTCAGAAGCCCTGTGCCAGCCACTTCTCCATGCAGATGAAGTTTTGCCTGTTCTGGTATATCCAGTCTAGACTCATTATCTTGCCAACCCAGCCTCTCACCAGTAGCTGCCTGGGAATGCATTTCCCACTGGGCTAATTAACTCTAATTGTTCCACTCCTATTATCTTGTCAACCTCACCTCATTTCCCAGGCCTAGAGCAATATTTTAATTGGCTCTTGATAGTCTAGTGTTGAATGACTGAATAGGAGGAAGCTCTGAGACAAATGTGATACAGTTTTTGCAAACAGCGGTGAACCTGAGGGCTGGAGCAGGCAATGTTGTGCTAAGGTCTTGTGCTTTTCCCCAGAATGGAAAATGCTTATGTTGCAGATGCTACAAGTGTGTGCCATAGTGATTCATTGTGCAGAGTGCAAATGTGTTGTACATCTAGTTCTAACTTAATTAGAAAATAAAGCAAAGATTTGCATCCTATCTGTGTAAGCTGTCAGAGAGGGATGTAGATCAAAGCTGAGCCTGGCCCTAAAAGAAAAATGACAAAAGATCCCAGCTGTCATTTGGCAATGTTACAGCCTGTGACTTTCTGCCCCAAAAAACAAAGAGACAGAACAAAAATAAAATTAGGTAAATGCTAATGGTCTTCATCCATTTAAATGTGAAGATCTGTCTTAATTGACTAAAAGTCCTTTAAAGTCCTACACTAGGAATGTGCCCAAGGGAAGGGAGCAGGTTGCCCAGAGGAGCTTAATATATCAGAGATCCTTAATTTTACTGCTCTTCCCTGTTTATGCAAATCCTGAAAAACCATATGGAAGTGGAATACAAGTGGCACCAGTGCAGGTCTGCAGAAGAGCGCAGAGCAGCTCCAGAAGGGTATAGTTCAAAGGCATGGTGGACAGATGAAAGCTGCTGAAATGGATACAATTGTCTCATGTTAACACGGGAGAAAAAAGAGTGAGTAAACAAGATTAGCTCAGTAGGATAAGGATATGTGATTGAATTGTCATCCAGTGTATCAGCGTTAAACCATTTCCTGGAAATACCACATCAAAGCTAAAAACAATCCAGAACACAATGCGACATCTACGAGCAATTGGACCTGTTTCAGCAGTCAGACTTCAAGGACAAAAAAGGAACTTTTGATCAGTGTCAAAAAGGTGTGGATGTTTGGAGACTGCTGAATTTTCAGTTTCTACAGGGAGCAATGAAATACCACCAAAACACATGGACCTTTGATTTGATCTTCTACAAATATGTATTTAGCTGCTTGGTTTCCTTTAGGGTGCTTTCCTCTGGTGATTGAATACTGGAATAATAGGAATACACACTTACTAGTGTTGTATTTATTGCTTTTAAAAATTTCACAAGAAAAAAAATTGTAACCTCTGCTTTCAGAACTGACATTGATTTTTTTTATTGTAGCACAATGTTTGGGCAATGCCTTTGAAAGCATTCATTTTTTTCCGAAAATGGGTTACTTAATATTCTTTGAAAACTCAGCCTTTAAAATTTTTCACCCTGTGGTGACCCTAAATCAGTAGCTACACCTGAAAATTTGAAATGTGCTGCACATTTGCGTCCTTATTCTTCTCCCCCTACCCTCTGTTCTCACTTCATCTGATTATTTCAGAAAGCTATATGGACTCCATCAAGGTCCTTTCTGTCCGTCCCTTTAATCCATTTCCATGGGAGGGAAGGTCAAGCGGTAATAGTCACAGTGTGCAGCACTCCCGAGTACCTGGTGCAGTTGGAGCTGATGCTTTCCTGTGGCTGCTGTTCCCAGTGCAGTACCAGAGTGTGCTCCGAGCCACACCCCCGCCACTCGCAGCTCATTTCAGATCTTGTGGGTGCACAGAAGTCAAGTGTGATGGCTTGAAGACAGACTTTAAGGTTCCCATCTGAGTCACCCTGGAAGACTATGAGAGAGTATATTTTTCCCAGATTCTTTTCCCACTCAACCTGCTTTCCCCCGTGCCATTCCCACTTCTGTTTAGAGGCTGGTTTTGTCCTAAGGATGTGCTGCCGCCCCTTGTTGTTATGACTGCAGAATGATGAACAGACTGGGAATATATAACCAGTCTTTGTTTGTGTGAAAGACACCAGGAATAAAACTAATTACAGCTGCATTATTAAAGCATAGTTACCAGTAGCTTTGCAGGCAGTCTACTGAACCTTTGTGTGTGTTTGAAGGGCATACCTAGCATTAGAGAGGAAGATTTTATTCAGTGGTGGTTTTTACAAGAACAAAGAACTGAGTTCTTCTACCTCTCTTGGCCATGGGAAGGGTTCATTACCCCTAATCTAGCCGTGGGAAGGGTGACTGTCTGGGCATTTTCACAGGATGACTTGGGCCCCTTCAGGTTCATGCTCACGTTCAAGCAGTCAGGGTCCGCATTGCCACACTTGCACTGATGAAGATCTCACAAGATCTCACTGAAAATAAATTTTGGTTTGTTTGTTTTTAAGTTTATTAGCTAGTTCACTTCCTCAGCCTGGACAGCAGCCCAATCCTCAGCTGTTGCTGCCAGCGTGAAAGCAGGTGTGCCAGCAAGGGCCGGGAATGGGAGAGCCTTTTCAGCACCTGCACAGACTTCCATGGCTTTAAGCTGGCTCTGAGCCTGCACTCTGTAGCAAATGGAGTGAATCATCTGGTCACAGTGCCTCTCTCCATCTATCAGCTAGAGAAGGCATCTACACAGGTATCATCTTACAGATGATCCCCAACTTCAAGGTTGCTGAATTAGGCTAAGATAAATTCTCCCAGCAATTCAGGTATGTTTTCATGCAAGCAAATATTCCTGGTGGATCAGAGTCTTTGAAGAGATAGAAGTGCTTCCACCCTAATTTCCTCAAGTCACAGTCAAAATTTGAGTTGGTATTGGTAAGTAACGGGCACTGCAAAGTTCAGAAGAAAATCAGTAATTTTCTTGCTAAAGGTCACTTGAAACAGGATCTGATGAGTAAATCACATCATGTAAATGCAAATACATGGTTCTGATGTGGCTGATGAAGCAAAATATAGACAAGCTATTTTAAGTACACACCATGCTGTTTTAAATGTATGACAGTAGGATCCTGTAGTAAAACAACAGTGTGCAGTGAAGTGGGTCTTGGCCAGTGCGCATTTGCTTAACAGTGAAAATACATTTGGCTGTGTAATGCAATAGTGATTTTCCAGTTCTTGCATAGTTTTGATTGATGCTTAAGATATGGTTGGCATGTGTTTGATGTTCACGTATGTGCATTTTGTCATTAAGTACTATGCCGTTGGGTAAGAGTAAAGCAACCTGCACTGAGAAACAAAGATTCTGGAAGGATCCTGGGCTTGTATGCCCAAACCAGTAAAATAATTAATTAGTGGCATAAAGTGTGTTGTGAACAATGGATAAATAATACATGTTATATTTGGTTTTTCAAGGTGTTCATCTTTACTATGTCGGTGGGGAGGTTTATGCCGAATGTGTCAGTGACAGCAGTATTTTTGTGCAAAGCCGCAACTGTAACTACCAGCATGGTTTCCACCCAGCCACGGTCTGCAAGATCCCCAGTGGCTGCAGCCTCAAGATCTTCAACAACCAGCTCTTCGCCCAGCTGCTTGCCCAGTCAGTCAATCATGGTTTTGAAGTGGTGTATGAGCTGACCAAGATGTGTACTATTCGAATGAGCTTTGTTAAAGTAAGGATTCTTTGCTTTCTCTTGCATCCTTGCTAGCTCTGGTGCAAAACTAGATCCCATCAAATCCATTCCAAGGGAGGATGTAGATAATCAACTTTCAAATAGCAATTCACACTGCCTGTTTTCCAGTATTGCCTTAAATTTATAGATGCTCAAAATCAATAGTTTTTGTGGTCAACCTGAAAAAGTCTTAGATTACAAAATTTAGGTATTCCATAGACTCTCTGTGGGAAATCGGCAGAGAATGCATGGTGTTTTTTCCCCACTGATTGTTCAAAAAGCTCAAGTCAGAGGGGCTTAGCAACATATAAATGTTGTAGCACGTATCTTAGGCAGTTGTGATCTCTCCTATTGTTACTGGTTTGCAATAGAGCTTGATAAAGCCATTGATCTGAAAATAATGTCCTTACGTATTTAGGCTAATTTACAGTCTCACCAGTACCATACACTGGTATATATTGTTTCAATCAAGAAACACTGGATCCTATTTCATCCCTCACTGAGCTTGCAGAGAATTATTGTTGTTTGCCATCGGCCTGATCTCTGAAAAACATTGTCTTACTTCCTGATAACATTCACTCTGGCCAGCCACACAACCAGAAGGGCATCATGCCAGCAGAACAGAAAACTCAAAAGAACATTTGACCTTCCCCCTGTTATTTGGAAGAGACAGGAGGCCACCAAAGCCATTACTGTTCTGATGTCCTTCATATCTGAATTTCACAGTCAGACCACTCTGTGTGAAATCTATCAGCCTTTGTGGGACTTTCTGAATGGCCTTCTCACCAGAACAAGATCTCTCAACTCCTTTAGCACTTAGGTTTTATTTACATGTCTGCTGTAGCATCTAACCCCCAAGGAATGGCAAGTGTTTCGAGATAGTTTCCAGATGATGCTAGACCAACTTGCTACAGTGCTGCTGGGGAGACCTGGCAGCAATGTTCAGCCTGCAAACTAGAGCAGTTGCACCATCAGAAGCCTGTGGTCCTGCTAGGTACCATAAAAATGGTTTGAGTGTGCTCCTTTGTCTTGCAGATTTGTTTATATACAAATTACTGAATTGAGATGACTGATTTCATATCTAAGATACCAAAAAGTGCTTGAGGCTTGAGTCCAGTTTCCTTTAGTTCTACAGAGCCAATAAGTTGAGTCTTAAATATCTTTCTGGTCTAACTTTTTCTAGCCATCCTTGGGGATCTTCGTAAGTCTTCAAGATCATTAGGAGTACCCTGTAACCTCTCCCAAGAGTCCAAGCCAAATCTCTATGCCTATATCCATGTTTTAGGGCATGGGAGGGAACTGATATTTTGTTCACATACAAGTATTAGGGCAAAAAAAAGAACTCAAGAAATCCAACAAACAGCATTTTCTTTAATGGAAGACGTGAATGGGCATGTTGTTTGTAAAGGCAGTGTAGCCAGTTACACAGTATTTTCATTATCTCAGCGACTCAGGGGTAAGCTCTTTGATGTGTTATCTGCCTCCATGCCCAGCATGGCAGCAGAAATGGTGGTGTTGATGCACTATATAATGCTGCTGCCATATTATCACCTTGCTTTGTTAAAATAATAGCAGCTATTATTATGCCTCAGGCACCAGAAGACCAGTGCAAGAAGTTATTTTGAACTCTTTCCCATGACGTCTGGAAAATTGCTATTCAAATCTCATCTAGGCTCCTTCTTCCTGGCCTGTGAATACACTTTCCTGTATTCAGTCTTCCCAAAATATTTTTCTCCCAAGGAGTGAGCCCTCCTGTGTTCAGTCTGGGGTCAGGAGTGACCCTGGGTGTTGGGGATGCAGTGCCCAGAGGGGCCTTCTTCTGTCAGAGCCACAGTCCAAGAGAGCCCTCATGTGCAGGGCAGTGCTGTGGTTTCTCCGCTGACTTGTGTCCTGATACTGCTGGTCATCTACAGCCCAAGGGGCTGGAGACCCCGCCTCTGATCCTACCAATACTTGAGCTACCAGCTGGGAGGCAGGGATGGGTAGGGACCAAGACATGAGAAACTTGCCAGGACTGTGCCATCTTCTGGATGCAGGGCATGGGACAGAGGGAGTTGAAGGTCTTGTCCCCTCTGATACCCTTTGTGTGCACGCAGAGCAGTTGAGAGGAGCTCAAATGTGGTTGTATCATCACTGAGAGCAGCTTCCATTCACTGAGCACTGCTAATAACCAAAACAGGATGGCTCTTGCCACCTCTCCACAGCTAAGGCAGCTGAAGCACAAAGGGAAGAGATGGAGAGTTTCTCCAAGCCAAGGTCTGAACCCAGCACAATCCCTCCCACATTTCCCCAGGTCTTGGGTCTAAGGGAAACACCTAGACTTGAAAGTTCAGCACTCTGGGACATGGAGCCTAAGCTGGAGAGAGCTGTTGCCCGGAGAAGATGGGAAGTGTTGGCAGGAGCAGCAGGACCCATGGGGGTACTGGTATCCTCTTCCCAACATCTGTGGAAAATACCACTGCAGCTTTGATAGTTGTACTCACTTTATTCCCTCGTTAAGAGAACTCCAGCTCTGGGCTTCTCTCAGTCCTGGCATGAAAGAGGCTGCCTGCAACCCAAGGGTGATATACAGGGGTCCTTGCCCTCCTGGTATTTCCCCTGGGGGTGCTCCAGCCAGAGACAGCATCACCGGGAGTGTTTGGGAGTTGCCAGCAGAGGGAGATGGCCAGCCATCTGCCAGGCTCCCCCAAATCTGGCGCATCGTGCTTGAATCCTGTAATTGCTGTTCACCTGGATTTTCTGTCCTGCCTGTCAGCAAGGTGTGCCAGCTCCTCTGGCACCTGCTCTCCTGTATCTTCACTGCAGTTGAGTACTTGTGACTTCACCATCTCAGAAGTCTGACTGTGCTGGCATTTTATGCAAACATTTACAGAACATCAATCTGAGGTTCTGTGAACACAGACTCTTTCTAGTCTGATAAATACTCTGCAGTTCAGAAAAATGCTGCCTGATTGGAAGTACTCTTTGAGCTTTGGTGAGTCCATAACTTACTCTTCTGCTTTCTTTCCCCTATTCTTCATTAATTAGCATGGATTTTATCCAGACCACTTATGGTGACATCTCATTTTAGTGTTGATCCTAGTTTTCCAGCTATCATCTAAAGAAGTGGCTGCTCTGGCAGCCTCAGTTGTCTGAGCTGCTCAGCACTTTAAAGTTTTGGTGACTTGGCAGCCATCAGTTATAATATACCTCCATGTCCTGTTTTCATGACAAGAATATACCAACCTGCCTGCCTATCATAATGACAGGTATGACTTAGTGTCTGATCAGCATCCCACAAATGGAGATCCTCATCCTGTAGTGGGGCCATGTTTTGCACATTGCCGTATGGAAATCTGAGTTCAGTTCTACCAGTGAGACAGCTGGGGAGCTGCAAGACTTTGGGCTGTGACTCGCATGCCTTGTGCTGCTGTGACGTCAGGCTGCCTGCTTAGCACTGCTTAGACACTGTGCCTGTTTGAATCACAGCATATGCTGAGTTGGAAGGGATTCATCAGGATCATCAAGCCCAGCTCCTGGCCCTGCACAGCATTATCCCCAAGAGTCACACCCATGAGCATTGTCTGAACACTTCTTGAACTCTGTCAGGCTCGGTGCTGCGACCACTTCCCTGGGATGCCTGTTCCAGTGCCCAACCACCCTCTGGGAGAAAAGTCTTTTCCTAACTTAAACCTGCTCCTTGAAGCATGGGTACTTCAGATTTTCTTTTCTCCCTGCCAGCACCCCATTCCCAGCTTCTGCAGATGCTTAATATCCCTTATCTTCCCCAAGAGAGCTGGAGAAATTACTGCAGGACTTCCCACAGCAGACAGCCAGGAACTCTCGTTGGGAAAGAGGACATGTTCAAGGACAGAAAACCTATGGAAAATATTTATACATAGGCTAAGTATGGTACATAGGAACTGCTGGAAGTTTCCAGAGGTTTAGATAAATACCTAGAAATTCTAAGGTCTTAGACTCACAGGATGAATATCTACCAATACATGAAGCAGTGCCCAGGATCATTCCTAGTTCCTGTTAATTAAAGAGGCTGGCCTGTTTTTTGTTGGTGCCAGACAGCAGGCTGCCAGACTTTCCTGGGCANCCAGACATCAGGCTGCCAGACTTTCCTGGGCATGTCCCTGGGGTGCAGACAACAGGGACCATTCCCCATGGGCTGTTTGCAGGCAGCCAAGCTTGGAAACAGGCCTTTCCATGCCAGTTGTTCTCAGCACCTGGAAGTGTGACTGAGATATTTAATTTAATAGCATCGAGTCCCTGGTAATTATGATAATGACGTTAAAAAGGAGCAAAGTTTCTAGAGAAAATTATCCCTGGGATAAAGCATTAAATATTGGGAACTTGGGTGGTCGACTATCTGTTGTTGTTAGCCTATCAGCATTGGAGTTGTGATTTAATGTTTTGGCTGTTTTTTTAAAAAAGAAACACCTCAATTTTTGGTCCTTTTATAGGGCTGGGGAGCAGAGTATCATCGCCAAGATGTTACAAGCACGCCCTGCTGGATTGAGATCCACCTGCATGGACCATTGCAATGGCTGGATAAGGTGCTGACACAGATGGGCTCTCCTCACAACCCCATCTCCTCAGTCTCTTAAGAATCATCTCTAGAATTCCCTTAGGATGGATGCTATTGCAGGCAGTGGCTTATAGAATTCCCATGAACAGAAGCTTCTATATGTAGATGTATGTAGATGTAAATATATCTATACATAGCCTACTCTCTTTTTTTTTTTTTTTTCATTTTGTGGTTTCTAGTTATTCTGATGCCAGTACAGTAAGTTTAGAAATTCGGGTATAGCATATCTGTTATCTAGTACAAAATAAGCCAAATTTCTGCAAAAGTGTCAAACATTTCCTGTGAGCATCTTCATTCCCCAGCCAAGCCAGTAAATGGTGCAAATTCCCAGCACTTTCATGTGGGTTCAGAAACCTGGCCATAGCTGTTCCTAGTAGGTGAAATTCACCCCTCGCAGGCAACCAAAGTCAGATCTCTGTGCCATTTATATTCATCTTACATCCTGATTACAAGTCCAGAAGAGGACCATAGGTGGTGCACAGGATTTATGCATAGAGATGACTTTTGTCTAGTGAACTGAAGGACTAAACTGCAATTCCAGTCTGTCTCCCTACTGCAAAGCACGATGGGACAACAAATCCTCTGAAGAGCTGGGGCACACCAGTCTCTCCTGGGATTTGG
>VYZR01002537.1:0-14909 GCA_013400675.1 Oxylabes madagascariensis | reverse complement strand
CTGCTGCTGCAGCTGTGCTGTGTCAGGGTGTGCTGCTGCAGTTTGTGCTCTGCCCCTCTCTGCCTTGGCTCTGGGTCTGGCCCTGCTGAGGAGGACCCCGCTGGGCGAGGCTGAAGGCTGCCAAGGGAACCCACAGAGCTCTGCCAGAGTGGGGAGATGATTCTGGCTGCTGTCCTGGCTGGCCCCTGGCTGACAGCACATCAGTAATTCATACCACAGTATAATACGTTGTGGTGCCAGTAACTTTTTATAACGCTCGTAAAATTCCTGATTCCTGTGGGGAGGCATTCCTGCAGTGCGGGCAGCCAAGTGATGGCTTTCAGATGTCACTGAGGACGGGGACATTGGTTCCCTGCCAGTTCCCTGTTAAGGCGACCAGATTGTCCAGGCTCCAGGTCAGGAGAAGCAGTTTGGAGAGCTGGAGGAATGCAGACCCCACCTGGGATGTGTTACAAGCCTTCAGGCAAGCCAGGAATCTCCTTCCCCTTCCTCACATCCTGTTCCTCTGCCATGCCTTGGAAGTCAGACCCTAGATGACTGTATCAACCAGCCATCACAACCTGCTGTGTTATTTCATTTAAAGTCCCTTTGGTTTACAGTTTAATCCTTGCCCTACATTCCTTTGGTGTAATATGTGTAAGTATTTTCCAGGGTTCATTCTGTCCCGCTCATGCCAGCTACAAAAACTCCAGACTTGAAGAAAATGTGAGCAATGAGGCAGTGCCTTCCAGCAGGGCTGTGCCTGGTGCTGCCAGGCCAGCCTGGGGCAGGAATGCACTTGGAGAGCACCAGGCCATGGAGATGATTTTTGTTATCTCTGGAAACGTGCTAAATGCACTAATCACAGCTCAAATCTCACATCTGCTTAACTGTGCCAGTTCTGGGTCGGTCAAGGAGTAAAAATCACCCCCAGGAAAACACATAGGCACAGCTGAGCTTCAGTACCTGGTTTGCTTTCTGTTTGTTTCGTGAACAGAATGTTTCCTCTGGAATCCTCTTTGTTTCCTGGTACAACAGAGTAAAAGATGTTGGGGAAAGCTTCAGGTTTCTTGCAGGAAGGTAATAGAGGCACAGGAGCCTTAAGGTGCCCTGAGATTCCACAGTCACTCCTTTTGTTTGCTCTTGTGCTCTCATTTTATGATATTTCTAAGGTATTTGTGAGCTTTTTTTCTAACATTCTAAGTGATTTCCTGTCTAAACAATTGCATTATTATTGCAATAACAGATGTGCTTATTCCTACAATAAAACTTTGCCAAGTAAATAGTTCTGAAACACCTACAGATAACCTATATGTCATTTCTCCCACACAATTGGTAGCTTGGGGGGTAATGATCTTGATTCCGAGGTCCAAAACTCAACTTGAGTCCTTCTGTTGTTTGGTCAAAGGTGGGGTGGGCTGTGATTGACTTCAGAGGATTTGATTTAAGCTGTTGTGGACACAGCTTGTGAAACTCATGGGAATAGATCCATGGAAGAGAATTGCTATTTAATATAAAATACATTAAAGACTGTGGAGTCAAGAAAGGACTTTTGCAGTGGCTTTTGAGTAGATCAACACTGAAATAATGCAGGTGGAGCTCCTGGATGTGTCAATTCCTCCCAGTTAATGTAATTACAGCTTACACAGGTCCCTTAGCGGTGTAGTATCTCCTTTTTGTTAATGATATTTGAAACAGCAGAATGTCCCTGGGAAAAATCTTGTCATATACTGTGCTGTGGCTTTAATTAAACTTCAAGCAACCTTTATCTTCTAAAAATCGTGCATAAGTAAGATATACATGATGTTGAATTTGAAACAGGAATAACATCACTTTGGAGCCATCTGTTTAAAGATACATGCCTTTAATTCTTCATAGGAGGAAGATCTAAGGTGGCAGGTTTTTGGATATTTTTCAGATAAAATATCAACATCACAAAGCAACTATCAGACAGCAGTGACAATGATTACTTAGTTCAAGTTAAGGACAGAAAGAAATAGAAGAGTGTGGCTCTAGACTGCCTTTATTTTCATTCATAGGCATAAGATTTACCACCATTATGTTGGAATCTCTTAACAATGGAAAACCTGACAAAGCAGACAAAAATCTGATTTATTATTAAATCTTCATATTCCAGTACTACCAGCATTAAACTTCTTTTAGACAAATGCAAGTTAAAAAGCAAATAATCTATTTTTGTGGAGATGTTAGGGAATTGAACTAATCTCAGGAAAGCGCACATCCTAAGGCTGCTGAGTTTATCAAAGATGTTCATCATGAAAGGCCATTGTGCACTGGCAGTCAAATGTCAAAGAAAACCAGATGTTCAGAAATAAGTGCCTTGCCTAAAGAGAGTGAGCAGAAAGGAGATGCAATTTTCAACGCAATGATTGCCCCAAATGGAATAACGTAGGAATTTAACGTGTCCAATTCCCTGATGGTTGGAGTGCTGTATTTAACATTTGTGGATGGAAGAGGTGGAAATGGGGCTGAAAATTGAGAGGTGGGTCAGGGGGGCATTTTCAGCCAGCTATAGCACAACCATGTAAAGACCATTTCAGTGTGAACCAAGCTCTGTGTTAGCAGTAAAACTGTGTAAGCAAACCAATGGATCTTAATCCTCTAAATTCTTGTGGAAGGTAGAGGAGGATTTTCTCTGGTTGTGTGTGGCCAATTTTGGCCGAAGATCTTGTTCTGTAGCTGTGCTTTGCAAGATTCAGAGCCTCTTCTCCTCAGACCTGGCGGCTGCTGCTTGTGGAGAAACCAGAGGCTTGTAAAGCCTGTCTTAGGGAAAAAAGAAATGCAGATGCTGAACCAGAAAAATACCTTTAAAGTTATATCAGCTGCATGAGAAAGAGAGGACCTCCCTTCCAGGAATGTTCTGTCTCTGTGCAGCGCTCAGAGCACGCTGTCAGGATGTGTTCCTGGAGCAGGAGGGGTGGGAGGGCAGTGAGTCAGCCCGGGCTGAGGGGCTGGGCTCCCTCCTGGGGCAGCCAGGCACCCCCTCCGGGGCCACCGGGCCACTCCGGCACTGGCCACTGCAGCTGCGGGGCAGGGGCACAGGGGCAGCTCCAGCTCCTCTTCCAGCTGCTCTAAAAATGGGAGTATTTGCCCATCTGGGAGAAAAGATCCCTTCAGACATTGTTTTCTGCCCATTAATGATTGTGCCTCACGTGGACAGATTGTAATTTGAATGTGCATATGTATTTTCCCAAATTTATCCTGACCTGAGGTGGGTTGGTGAAAGTTTTTTCTGCCTCCTGTTGGCACGAGCTTATACAGACTTCAGCAGTGGTTGAATGAGAATTAGATATTTCCCACTCATTCTGCAAAGGGGTTGCTCGGGGTGAATCTGTAACACAAAGCACTTTTCTCTGTGACACAATCCTGCCTTTTTTACAAGTTTCTCGGACCACCCGCCGTGGCCGGAGTCAGATTCTTCGATGGTGCATAGGAAATGCAGTCAGACTGGGCTAAAACATCTGGGGGAAAAAGGCCCCTTGATAATTACGGAATTTTAATAATTACCCTTTCCATATTGTTCTTTGTTTTCCATCGGTGTGAATTGTAACGAGAGATCATCTCAAGGTACAAAGAATTTCAGATTTCCAGTGGTTCAGACATTGCACGGAGTTTCCAGGATGTTCAGTCCCCAGAGGCTCTTGGGTAAATGTGGGATGGCAACAAAATCTGCAAGGTTTTTTTATTGGTTTAAGAAGGACAGGGGAGGTGAGTACTTAAATACAAATCTGGGAAAATCAGAGGGAGCATGAAGCCTGGATGATGGTGTGGAAGTGTGAATCACAACTACTGCAGTTGTTGTTCAGTCCCTGTGGGTGTATGAAGGTCTTGACTTTCCAAACGGGCACTGAAGCATCTGTTACCTCTTTGTTTATCATCTGTATTGTTCATCCTTCAGGCCAGAAAGAAAAACAATCAGGGCAACTTTTCTGGCCCAATTTTGTCTTTTCCAGCCCTTGTAATGAGAGAGAACTCTTCATTTTCCACGAGAAGGGAGCCCTAGGAAGTACAGCTGGGATGTCACAGAAAGGCAGCTCTGCACCTTTCCATAAAGTTCCCACTGGCCCTGCTCCAGCCTCTTTTTTTATTGCTTGAGTTTCCTGAGTCCAGTTGCCAAAGAAGTGCAGTTCTGTATAATATACTGATATATCCTCAGCCCTCTGTTCACCTGCAGACAGCAGCACATCCATCATTTTCTGTTCCATATCGGTCTGACTCTTCTCAGAGTTTAGTCTGGGCTAATAAACACAGAAAATTCTCTTTTCTTGGTGCAAGGTGGAGAACTCGGGTCATGTCTCTGCTCCAGGCAAAGTAAAGTTTCCTTTTCCATCCCTTCCTTGGAATAAGCAAGCTGGAGAATACCTGAGAGTGGGGAGGGCTCTGGTCCAGGTGAGCAGCTCTGCTGTCTCTGTGCTCCCTTACCTCAGGAGTGTCAGCAGAGATTTAGAATGCAGGATTATTCCGGGGCAGATGCATTCCCTCTGGACTTGTTTGCCTCCCAGTCCACAATTCATAGCACAAACTATGTAGCAACTCAGCAAAATTATTGCCACACATTTCATTCACGTGGGCTGATGTTTTTCTAAGAAATTGGATTGTGCTTTAATGCTTCCTCAACAATTATCCCAAACTGTTAGTGGTCCTGGTGGCAGTCCAGCTCTGACTAAAGTGTGAGCTGAGCTGAGTCACAGAGCATTTCTAGCACATTCCAGAGCTCAGGAGGAGATGTTCTGGGTTCTCAGGGGTGTCACAGTGCCACCATCACCCCGAAGAGCAGCTCTGGTGCAGCCCAGGCTGTCTGTGGGGCTGGCTTTGAGCACAGACAGGGATTTCTGCTCTAAACTCACTGCACTGCCTGCCAGGAAATCCTTCTGCTGTGGGAGTGTTGCCAAAACCCCGTCAGTGTGAGTGAATTGTCACCCAAACCTGGTGCTCCCTTCCACTCCTCTCTGTGCCCTGGAGCAGGGAAGGCCAAGCCCTTCACAAGACAATTGCAGAAATCTCCCAGAATTATATTTCTCTGTTTTTGCTGAGGCTGAGCCAAGATCCCTCACTCAGATCACTCAGCTTAAAAGAAGGATTATACTGAAAGGAGCTGCCTTTTATCTTTTAATATATATTTATTTTCTTATATTTTGGAGAAGAGTGGCCATTCAGCTGCGTTTTTTACCAGGCTCCAAAGACCTTTGTTAGTGCACCCTCCCTTCAAAAGCAGCGCTGGTGTTCATGGGCTGAGAGGGGGATTTTGGAGGCAGATGGGGAAGGATCTGTGCAGAACATGCTCAGGAAATGTCTTCCTGACCTGCTCTTTTATTCACTCAAATTTGGAACTCTGGATGGGCTGAATTAGGTGTCATTTGTGCTGAAAAGATTGAATGGCTCTGGCAAAGTATTTATAAACCTGTGTAGTATTTTTAAAATGGAAACTCAGCTCTTTGCTTCACTCAGCTCAGTGTCTGAGCCACCTTCTACTGGTCTTCAGGAACCTCTGGTTTTCTGTTTCTTGTTCCATGGGCAGCAGCCAGGCAGTGCTTGTTGCCTTTGCAGACCAAATGCTGAGAAACTTCCCTAAAGAGCAGAGTTGTCAGGGTGTGATTTGTATTGTGATATCCCACTCAACAAGATGAAGTTTAATCAGCATATTTTAAATTATTTTTGTGTATTCTTTGTGACATTTTGGGTCTTTTTTTCCCTCCTATTTTCTGTGAATTACAACGAATTTAACAGACAGCTGTGCTGAAGGAGTTTAGCAAAATGTTTTCATAACGTTTTTGTTCACCTGAGACAACATTCCCATGAAGTTTGGTACATGAGTTTGAAAAGTCCAAATCAGTTATTTGCGTTCTCGTTCTTGCTGCTCTCTCCATGAAATCCAAGCTCCATTTCTGTGCTGCATGCCAGGCTCTGGCCTGGATCAACAAGGGCAGAAGTGTCACATCACCTGCTTCTGGCATTAGAAGGCAGAGCACAGAGCACTGTCTGCATAGGTAAATCGTGAGGAGATGGATGCTGCACTCTGCCCATAACTCTGCAGCCTGAGCTGTTTATCTCTCTGAGTGTGTGCTCAGAACAACACCATGCATGTCTGACACGCATGTTTGACACCACATTTCATTCCAGCCAGGAGATTCCACACTGGGAAAGCAAACAAACAAGTGAACTGAGCTTTTGTTGTGGTGCAGTGCTTGGCAGACACAGCAGGAATCACAGGGACAAACAGGCAGGTCTGTGTGGAGAAATCTTGGGCAATATCTAAGTAAGCAAGAGAATTTAGGAGAAATGGGGCATTGTAATCAATCCCTGCTGTTAGGGAAGCTCTGGGCTGACAAACTGCAAGATGAATCAACCTATTCAATGCCATCTGTATGAAATTACAAGATGGATAGGACTGAAGGGATAATAGAATGCAAAATAAGACCCAGTGAGGTGCAGCAACTGTACAAGGCCAAAACTCTGTGAAAAGCTACATAATAAGGAGAAATATATGCAGAGGCCAGCAGCTGAATGTATTTGCACTGATCAGTGCCCATATTTCTGTCTGGAGCTTGCAGGTGTCAGCAGCTTTGAATGTATTCACCTTTCTGCAGCCTCTCAGACAGGCTGAAAGGCTCTTGTTTTCCTTCTTCAGGGGCAAAGAGGATATTTAATGTCCTCTCACAACTGCCAAGCAGGTCCAAGGTGTTCTAAGGCACCAGAGTGAAAGTCTAAAGTTTGCTGTTTACCAAATGTATAAAGAAAAGGGTGAAGATGAAGAGGTTGTTTGAGGAGTAAAATAATGCAGGACTTTGTGGAAAGAGCTGGAAGATGGAATAAACCAGGGAAAGGTGGGGAAGATGGGAATAAATCACTCTGCAAGGCACAGAGAACAGCAGGCTATTGTAGAAGGTGTCCCAGCAGATCAGGTACAGGTGTGTGAGCCTTCCTTCAAAGGCTGTTTCAGAAATGAAGAGCTCGTAAGAAGTCTTGTGTAAAAGTTGTACTGGACCTGTTACTTCCTAGGGATAAATTCAGTTTCTTTTAAAGTATTATCCTAAGGTTGGTTTTGCCCGATCCATCTTCGAGACGGATTCATAAACTGCTTTTAAACATGATTTAAAAGAACAAAGTACAGCTACTGAGAATATGCTGGGGCCCAACAACCTTTTCTGCCTGCACCAGCTGCCCCTGAGGTGCCCTGCTATTCCTCCAGCAGAATTGCTTTGTGTTTCCTCTTGTGAAAGCCTCAATCAATAGCCAGCTTTGCTTCAATGGCACAGTACAGGGCTCTTTTAAAACAGCATCTCCTTGTTGTCATCAATGTTTGCTCAGTCAGAAATCTGTCATGCCAACCGTGGTTTTACAGGCAATCATTCAGAGGTTTTACCTTTAGTTCCGTCACCTCTCTGAGGAGTTAATTCCTATCTAGGAGGACTAAGTGCCTGACCTGGGGGCTGTTAGCAGAGCTCCAGATGTCACTGCTATCCCCAAACAATCCTGGTTGTTAGTAGCTGTTCATTTAATTGAGGTGATGTTCTCTGTGTCTGGATGATCATCAGCCTTATTTATCCACAAAAAAAGAGATAACTGAACTCACCTTTTAAATAATCCTTCTCTTTCGCACCTCTCCTCTTTTCCCAAGACTTCAGAATGAATTGAGCACTGGCAGTTGTATAATTACAGTGTACCTGTACTTGTCAAGCAAGTTTTCTGCCTTCCTGTGTTATAACCTCTGAGTTCTCCAAGGGTCATCAGCTCCTTCAGTGGCCCCTGTCTCTCCTAAATCCCCAAACATCTGGATTTTTGGTGAACTATTTCAGACCTAAACACAACAAAGTCATTTAATGTATACTTAGAATATTCAAGTTCTGAGGGCCTTTTGCAGTTTTTTGGTTGTTGGGCAGGGTTTTATCTGAGGCAAAAGAGCCTCTTCCCCCTGTGCAGTGTCCCACAGGAAAGCTGAGCCTTGTGCTTTGCTGTTGTGCTGCCTCCTGAGCCCCCTGAGCACATTCAGTGAGCACCAGGCAGTGACCTGAGCTGGAAACTCTACACAGTGTGGTTCTGAAATGTGCTGACCTCACAGAAGAACCCAAACAGTGCCCCAAGAATCAGTGGGGAGCCTTGGGGATCGAGAATAAATCCAAGGCTTTTCTGCTCTCAGCATTTCAGATTAGGCAAGGCTTTCTTCTCTCTCTATCTCAGAGGCTCATGCTCGGGCTGTGCCTCCAGTTCTGGAGCAGTGGCTCTGTCCTTGGGGACAGCGTT
Source organism: Oxylabes madagascariensis (assembly GCA_013400675.1). Classification (NCBI taxonomy): domain Eukaryota; kingdom Metazoa; phylum Chordata; class Aves; order Passeriformes; family Timaliidae; genus Oxylabes; species Oxylabes madagascariensis. The sequence goes on along the minus strand of VYZR01002537.1, from coordinate 6,668 downwards.
GTCACTGCTGCCAGAACTCCATTGGACACGGCTGGCTTTGCATAAAAGCTTATTTGGGACAAGTCTTCTGGGCTCAGTTAGGCAAACCTGTGCAGTTTGTCAATCTGGGGGAGTAGAGCAGGAATGAACTGCAACAGCTCAAAGACTTTGTGTCACCTTACTCTGTTTATTTCATATAATGCACTGCAGCACAGGACCTTGTGGTCTGGGCTGGATGTGGCTTCAGAGGTGTTGGGAACCCAGCAGAGATGGATGAGCTCTGGTTCCAAAGCAGTGATGGGGAAAAAAGTGCCAGGGGAGGGGTCCTGGGCAGATTCGAGAGGTTCTCTGGTAGCACCTGCAGTGTCCACCCAGCTGCAGTGTCCACCCAGCTGCAGTGTCCACCCAGCTGCAGTGTCCATCCACCTGCAGTGCCCACCCAGCTGCAGTGTCCATCCACCTGCAGTGCCCATCCACCTGCAGTGTCCACCCAGCTGCAGTGTCCATCCACCTGCAGTGCCCACACAGCTGCAGTGTCCATCCACCTGCAATGCCCATCCAGCCAGTGCCCAGCCACTGCCCCTTCCTGCCCCAGCCTTTGCTGGGCACTTTGTGCCCCCAGAGAACCACCAGGAAGGGGAGGACTTCTGCTGCCAGCAATATCAGAGCAAAGTCCCTGTTTCTCCTGAATTATGATACTTTGTGACTTAAATCTGTTTGATGATCTGGGAGATCTTGTCCAACCTTGGTAATTCCATGATCTATCTGGTCTGGTTTCTCTTTAAGACCTTCCAAGCCACTCTAAGCCTTTGCTTGCCCTGTTTTTCCTGTGTTTAAGAACAAGAATGGCCCATCCCAAGAATCTGTGCAGCAATCTCACCTCAGGCACAGCTCCTGGCTTAAACTCAGTTTAACTCCAGCTCCAGCTCCTCACCCCCCCGGCTGGATCCCCTCCCAGGTTAGAGGGGTGGTGTGAGGAGCTGAAAAGTCCTTGCCTTGCGTAAACCCCACTTAGCAACACCTAAAACATTGGTGTGTTATCAGCTTTATTCTTATCCTAAATCCAAAACACAGCTCTGGACCAGCTACTAGGACAAAAATTAACCCATCCCAGCAAGATCAGGACCCTGGGCAAGGATCAGGACACTTGCTGAAATTGAACAGCAACTGAAACGCTGAATTCACATTGCACAATATTAGTAAATAAGGATCATGAGGGACAATAAATCCCCCACGCCCTGGTCATAATTTATTTTAAACAGCAAAACAAATGAAACCAAATTAAACTCATAAGTCATAGTGTAAGCAGCATCCAAAAAAATGTCAGCTCCAATAAAATATGACAAATAAAAGTATTGGCATAAACTCCAAGGATTTATACCACTGGCACCACAATAAGGCTTTCTTTAGTTGATCTTGAGACATGACTCAAAATGTGAAGAATGAGAATATAAATATAAATAAAGGGATTTTTTTCCAAATGCTGAAAGGGTTATTTTAAACACAGTAAACATTTTCATTTTAAGTTAACACTAGTCAGTGCAATTGGAAGATCTTTTCAGTGGGTTAAGCACAACCAGCTGAAGTATGCAAAATAATCTGTACAGAACTGTCATGGAGCTGGATTAAACAGATTATTATACTAATCAGATTATAATAACCCAGAGCATCATTCACAGTCTTCATAATGAGCTCTCGCTAATGAGTTCTGTATTACTTTTCCTTAGATTTAACATTTCTGGGAGGAGAGAATTTATTTTTCAAAATATAAACTCTGCAGTAATATTTTTTTATTCAGGCAATGAGTTTTTGTTCTGAAGCACCCAAGATTTTTTTCATCCTTTAATTAAATAAAGTCAGTGTTCAAATAACAGACAATGCCTGTCAAAGAATACAGTGCAGTCATTCAAGTGATCTCCACCAGAATAATTACCCTGCAATCAAGCTGTCATTTGCCTTTTCAAGGAGACTGAATGATCCAGATTGATTGAAAAAAGGATCTGCTTTTTTGTAATAGAAAATACGAGATGTTCATTTCACATTCTACATTTTTAAAAAACAATTAATTGCCCGATGTCACTTGGCTAATCTGAACTAGCTTCTGACAAACCTCCAGGATTTGCCTTGCAGCTTTAGGACTGGTGGAGCTGGGACTGGATGTGTGTAAATTCATCACAGCACCCGTGGCCTTTTCACTATGAGATTTGTCTTGTCTCAAACTACATGGAATTATTGTATCCAGAGACCTGGCCACATATGCACTGCTCACAGTGTCCCTGTCAGACCCTTCTCCCTTTCCTGGCAGTGATCATTCCCTCACCCAAACCTCTTTTTCCTGCCCCATGCCAGGTAAGTGCTGGAGCCCCTGGGGGAGCCCTCCAGAAGGGTCTGCAGGACTTTGCAAGGGGAGTTACCCTGGGGTCAGGGTTCCAGAGAGTGCAGACTGCTATAAAATATCCTGAATTCAGAGGAGTTTGGCTTTCTTACACCGAGTTTAGGACATGGTCCTGATTTTCTGTTGCCTTGTGCTTTGTGCAGCCGTGTGAGCAGTGAGCACTGCACACTTCTGCTCCTGGCTGCTGGCGTTCCAGCCTGGCCTGGCACACAGGAAAATGACCAGAAAAGGATCATTGGTGCCTTTACTGTAATTGCTTCTTTTCAGTCCTGTCAATATGATTTTTTTCTTTTTCCCTTTTTTTAAAATCTGGCCCTAAATTTCTGATTAATCCTGATTTTTATGAAACCTTAATGCTGTACAAGACCTCTCTTCAATAGGTATCTGTTTAAATCAACGTATTTAATCTGAGAAAATCATATTGTATGATCAGAACACTGACAGCAGAAAAAGCTGACAGACAAATGGCTGTTTTATGGAAAGCTGGGAGAGGTACAGAAAAATGTATGTAGTGAAAACTCTAAAGCAAACAAAAGATTTGTCCAGCGAGTTAAATTATAAAGTTTAAAACCATTTCTTCCAGAAACCCCTGAAGGTTTTGTGGAACAAGGCAATTTCTTCAGCCCTGACACTGTAAGAGCATAGGAAATTGGAATTAAATTAATAAAAATGAGAACTACGTAAACCTTTGCTCAAAGTCTGAAGCAAACAGTTCCTACATTTTCATGAAATTCCAATGAAGATATTGTTAGCTAACAATGCAGTGTAAGAGTCTGCACTGCTGGCTTTGTGCTTGAGCTGGATTTAGAGGCTGTGGAAAGAGCTTTTCATGTGGCATTTCTGGTTCGTGGCTCCCCGGGCTTTGGGGTGAATCTCATGCAGCTGTCACTCCCAGGAGCTCAGAAAAGATACAGTTTGTGTGCCAAGTGTCAGAGATGCTCTAAGCAAACCATGCAGTTTTGGAGGCGTCTCCCAGTTTTCTGAGCTTTCTAAAGCTAAAATAAGAAGGAAGACTGGAAATTATCTGGTTTTGGTAGGGTTCATCTTTCTGCCAGTAGACCACTGTTCATTTTTTTCCCTTTCCTGTGATATTCCTGCTCCAATTTAAAATAGAACCAAGCTAAGCCATCAGAAAACATGTCTTTGTCCCAAGCAGCTCTCAGGGACCTGCCTGGGACACAAAGCCTGGAAGTTCTGCTGCTCTGGGGGCAGCTCAGGTGCTTCATCTCTCTCCAACTCAACAAGTAACTCCTCACAGGCGCCTTGCTTTGTCCTAACTCTCTGAAACTGAAATGTGCACGTTCCTTTGTCAGTATCTCTTGTTTTCATTCCTTTAACTGCAGTTTTTTAAGGGTGTTGCTGAATTCAAGTATAAATTGCTTCCATTCATAATAGCAGTCCTGAATCTGTGAATCTGCTTTCTGTAAGGGTGAATATTAAGATGAATCTATTTGCATAAGGAACTTATTTTCATATATTTACCCCATGCTTTTACTGCCTTATGATCCCTCAATTAGGGCTTTTGTGGTTCCCTTGATCATTATGTTTGTGATCACAAAAGGAAAGTGAAAAGATAATTTTACACTGACCGAGCCTTTGATATCTAAACCCAGTTTCTGGATCTGGCACAATCTACTTCTGTAACTTGGGGCAAACTATTTAAATGTAGTTGGGTCACTTGGCTCAGACACAGAAAAGTATGGTGAATTATCTCAAGAAGGGAAATAGTCAATAATAATTCAGTTTGACCATCTGTGTAATGGACATAATGATCTTTCAGCTTTTTTTTTGTTCTTAACCATTCTGTTCTCTTTAGCTGCTTGTCTCTTCAGAGCTGAAACTGAGTGCTCAGTGCTTGGCAGGCTGGCACTGGACACACAGACTTGGCACCGAGATTTTTGGATATATTGCTGCATGCAAGTTGGAATTAATTGGTAGATAATTTATGATGTTGTTTCTGAGAAGTGTTCCTTTTCCAATACACGTATTTTAAAAAACCCAAGCAGCTTCCCATCCCCACCTTCCAAATCAGATCTGAGCAAGCCACATTCTGGCCCCAGTTCTGGCCAGGTTCCCACTGACTGCACAAGGTGCAGGAGCTGCCCCTCTCTGCACTGATTTTTTTTTGCAGTAAAAGCACGTGGAGCTGACTGCAAACAACTTGAGCAGCCCACAGAGCTGCTGGTCCCCATATGCCACAAATATTTACTGCTTGGTCTGTGTCCATTTCTCATCACATTTGGATCAGACATTTATTATTCAGCTTGCTAGTAGGATCTTTGGAGAAGAAACTGTTACGCAAAATAAATCACTAAGTTGTACCTAGAATTGTTTTCACAATGATTTCAGCTACAGCTCTTGTACAGATGTAACGTCAGGGAGTAGCATACAGAGAGGAGCAGCCTCAGTTCTGCTCAGGGCCCTGTGTGCTCAGTTTCTGTGATTCATAGAGGATTCACATGTTGTACTTTACTATTATTTATTGTAACTTTGGTCTCTTGGAGAAACTTCAGGGGAAAATTTATTCTCTGTTACAGTCACCGTCTTAACAGAAAGAGACTGAGAGTGGAAAAGCCACTGCATTCCTTCTGGTTTCTACTGGAGAAATTGCTCTTCCTTTTCTCTTTCCCTGCATTCCTTACCCAGATAAAGAGCCTGGGGGTTTTTATAGCAGTGTCTGGTCCCCCTGAGCCCTGGAGGGAATCTCCCCCCCTGGAGCCCTGGGCTGGGCTCTGGAACCCCCAGGGAATCTCCTCCCTTCACCTGTGAATCCCTGGACATCTGACCCTACTCCGAGCCTCTGTCACTGACACGGAGCAGGTCTGAGGAAAGGCTGCAGTGCCCAGGTGAGCAGGGTAAAATGGTTTCTTTGCTTTAACTCTATTTTATTCAAATTCCTGAGAAACTACTGAACTGGGGTGGAGCCTTTCTCCAACCCAGAAGTGTCCAATACTTGTTATTTTAGTCCTCCTCACTGGGAGCAGGAGCAGTGCCCAGTTTCTCTGCTGAGTGTGCAATGGCTCAGCTCAGTGCAGATGCTGGAAATGTTCTCCAGCAAACTGCAAATTCCTCCTCACAGAAAAGCAGATTGTACTTTTGGGAAGGGGATACAGCTGGAACCCAGGATAGAGATTAAGGAGTGGGAAGGGCTCTCATACAGCAACTGCTTTTCCTTTAGCATTCCCCTGCACGAGCCCTCCTTTGAACACAGAAGTTCACATTTGTAAGCATCAAGGGTAATCTGTTCCTGAGTCAGTCAAAACCAAAATACTGGAAAATGCTGTAACCTGGAAAAAACCCAAAATGGAGCTTTGTAGAGGACCCCACCTTTGTGCTAAAGGATTCTGGTGCTGGAAAGCCCTTGAGCTGGCAGCCCCTTCTAGTAATGAAACCTGGGGGAGTCTCTGAGGGTGTTAGTAAGGAATTTTGCTGGCTCTATAATCGAGACAATGATCCAAAACTCATTTAAATCCAGGGAAAGCCTAGATGGCTTAAGTGGGTTTGTGATCAAGCCATGGGTTTTGTAATGAGGTTCATGGGCAGGTTCAGCTGGACACACAGACAGGGAGGTTCTGTCACAGCTCAGTCTCAGTCCCTGCTGCACCCACCCTGGAGCTCCTCGTGGCTCCAGTGCAACATAAAGAGACCAAAGATTATGGCGGAAGTCATAAAGAGCTGCCTTAGGAGCAATTTGTCAATAGCTGCTTTTCTAGGTAAGAGACATTAAAGGTGAGCTGTCCCTGGGACGTCCTGCCTCACCTGAGACATCAGGATTTGGATTTTGGATTTTATTGCTCTTCCTGCTCTGCTGAGGTTGAACATGGAAAGAACTAGGGGATTTTGCCAAGGCAAACCATGAGGGGAGAAGCAGGAGCAAAACTCCAGAAAAAGTTGGGTTGGATCAATATTTTGCTGGTGGGAAATAAGCAGAAATGAAGCATTAGTGTGTAAAAGAGAAATAAGAGACCTGACAGTGCGACTGAAGTGTTGGTGGAAGTGCTTGGAGGATTCCTCGAGCTGCTGTTTGCCCTCCACCGTGTGCACTGGGTGCATCTTACTTAAAATACACCCAAGGTGTACTGGGGAGCACCAGGGGGGAGTACAACACGGTTTGAAGAGGCATCAGGGAAAATTCTGTGGGTAAATCATGTTTCAGATAGGATTTTGCTACTTTTGAAAGATTTATTTTCTTTCATTCCTTGCAGTTCTCTCTGCAGTGCTCTGAGACAGGTGAGAGCGCCTCGTGTGCATGGCTGAGTCCAAGAGGAAAAAAGGAGTGTATTTTCTCTTCTCT
>VYZR01002534.1:5784-17392 GCA_013400675.1 Oxylabes madagascariensis | reverse complement strand
TATTTAATACATTTATTACATAAAATACATATTTATCAATATACAATGTAATCTATACCACAAGCAGTGCTACAGCTTCTTGTTTAGATTTTGTTAACCTAAGCAATGCCTTGGTAACTCAGACCCTTAAATTTTTCTTTTTTCCTTACTGCATTTCAGACTGTGGTGGGAAGTAAAATGCATACACTGCACACTGCCTGAGCTTTTATTAACTACACTAGGAACAAACAAGACACCCTTCTCTCACAACAGAAGCATGTTGGTCCAGACACCTTAAAGGATTTCCTTCCTCCACTCTCCTACTGTCCTCCTAGCAGAAAATAACTTCTATATTTTCTTTGTCTTAACACTTACCTTCATTATTCCTCAAATTCAACACTGTCAAAAACCTTAAAGAGCCACATCCTGCTAGGTAGCTTCTGTTGTAATTAAGTGGATGTTCACACTCTTTTGAACCTTTAGGTATGCAGTGAAAATAGGATTAAATGCCTTTATCCAGTGTGGGTTTTATCTGAAACTACATAGCAGGGATTTTTTTTCCCCACATGGAAAAACAAAGATATGAACTTAATGCCAATTTAAATGGGAAAAAATAAGTTAACTGCAATATTTTGAAGAAGATTAAATTGTTGAAAAGAGTTGTTGGGGTTTTGTTGTGTCAGATGCACAGAGATAAATCTGCAGTGGTACAATGGCTTTCTATACTATACTTAGTGTGATGGAATTTCCGTTTTTCTTAAGATACATGTCTTGTCCTTTGTCTTTTCATCCTATAGTGTCACTCTATTTTTTTCAAAACAAAAGAGAACTACAAACCCAAGCTTGAGTTGTACTTTGAATTTATCTCAGAAATGTGTACCCATTTGATTTTTTTTATGATCTAATGATAAAAATTCCTCCATCTTATAAGACCAAATCACCTAGCACTGAAATGCCAGGTGAACTTCAAGACAGACAGGTGTGAACTGAGGGACCCGGGGCAAAAAAATGTTAGTTTCACACATAAAAAGCTGGGCTGATCATAACTATGCAGAAGATGAACCCTAGTTGTTGGGGGTTAGATTTGCTTTTTTTTTTCCTTATAGTTTTTTTTCCACAAGTTACCAGGAAACAAACTACTAGGGATCTAAAGTAGAAGAACATCTTCTGCTCCNGACTTAATATCCAAGTTTTAATAATTCGGAGGGAGGGGGTTTGCATTCTCCATTCCAAAGGGAGGTCCTGTCCTCCCTAGCAGATCCCTGTCTTTTCTAACCAAGACACTAGTTTATGTGCAAAATTTCAACTTAATGTTCTATAGAGGCCAAAAGAAAATTGGAAATTAAAAAATAGTTTGAAAATAATGTGGAAAGAACCAAGGAGGATCATCCCTATCCCCCATGCCCCTGGTTTCAGAAGAGAGGTATTGGAATTGTAGAAGATTCAGAGGAGGATAACAAGCATGACCAATGCATGTAACAGTTTCTTTCCAAGGAACAAGAGAATGAGGTGGGATTTTTCAGTCTGTGAAAAACACCCCAAACAAACCAAAGAATTCCCCTCCCCCCCAAACAAACAGTTTAGTAAGGATTATGTCAGAGGTTGCAAAATCCCTGGTGGCATAAATTAAGCAGGGCTTCTAAAAAGAGTCAAGGCAGAGATGAGCCAGATTCAAAACAAGCAAAATTCTCCAGACAGGGGCTACATTTTCTGTGAATCTCCCCACTACAGGATGTTTTCAGTACATAGACTTGACATGAGTTCAAATGGAGCCTGGACTAATATTGCAAAAGAGATCTATTGAGGGCTACTAAACAGAAAAAGCAAAGGAACTCTCTGACTTGAGAGCAATTGATGACTTTGAAAATACGTGAAGGCAGTCTCATATGTGGCTGCTATGTTCTTACTAATCCTTGGGCAGTGATGGTTCTAGTCCTTTGGAAAAATAACAAAGTTTCTGTGGAACACTGTTTGCATTTGTTCTCATATAAAGGCCAAGGGCTGATTTCAAAAGAAGCTGCAGGCTTCCAGCCTTGCTGATTCAGGTGGAAATCCCTCAGTGTAACTTTAAATCAGACTGGTGTTATCTTACTGTTCGAGTTCCTTCAAATGGGGTTTCTGTGATGAACACAACATGGTTACAAGGTATCTTATCAAAGCAATTTTCGTAGAGGAAAGGTTTCAGAAGTTTTGCAAAAGTCAACCTTTTTTTTCAGTTGGAAATGGGAAGCATGTGATGGTACCTCTGGGCAGTAATATAACTCTGTCTTCAGAAGGAAGAACAATGGAGGGAGAACGAAGAAATGTATGAACCAGTCTATCCAGGGATCCACTAGCTGCTTCAAGACAGCATATTCCATTGCTGTCCTCAGTTGCATATCCTCAATTGCTCATACAAGCAATAAATCAGGATATATTTTACCTTTGCAACTTTATGCAAGGATCAAATATGATTCTTAGGACTAGAAATTTGCTTGTGTGATTTTGGATTGACAAAAAAATTCTCTCTTAAGTTTAATTGATTAAAGTAATAACTCCATTATTGGGACAACAGCAGCACCGTGCCCCCCCCAAACAAACAAACAAAACCAATCCAAACCCCCTTCTCCAGACAAGCAAACCCCCCAAAACTCAAAGAAAACAAAACAATCCCCAAACATCTCTAATAACTTACGTATAGCAACTATTTGTAAAAATAAAACAGCTCATATTGCATTTATTTTATCTCTCTAGCTTTCCCCACACAATCATTTTTTTTCCAGTACAGCAACAGCTGCCAGAGTTTGTAGATTACAAATGCAAGGATTTTCACAGAAAAGCTGTTCATAGAAATGTCTTTTATCTTGTAATAGCAATAATCATCCCCTGAGCTTAGCATTTTGCTGAATATGCTATTATTCTTCCTGAATAAAGAAGAGTTCTGTGGAAATACCCATGTTTTCAGCACGTCATTGGCAAGTTTCCAGAGAAAATTATATAATAGCAGCAACACAGAACACATAAGCAGCTCTTAAAAACAGATTTTTATCGAATTAATGAAAAGGCAGTGATGTTAAGGAAGCCAAGCTATTTCATGCCTTATGTTCCATTTGATGGTAATAAATGGTTTCTGTTTCTGGATTGATCAGGAAATTTTATTTTGTCCTCCAAATCCATGATAATCCAATTTTCAGAAATTTAATAATCATACCTTAAAAAGATATATATGGCTTTTTAGGGTCAAAATTGGTGGAATAAACTCTTAAGAAATCAATAGCATAGATAGTAACATAAAGCCAAGAGAACCTCCTTTTGAATATGATTTAACAGCAAAGTTATTTTTTAGATTTAGTTCTTCATTCATTTTCTATCTGTAAAATAAAGTCCATTGATCTCAATTTTCAAAGAAAATGTAAAATACCGTGACCTATCCAGTGCAATATTTATACCAGGAAAACCATAAGCAAAAGCCATACAAATCTGAACATGCATTTTACTACTGTAGAAATAGTTACTTCCAACAGGAAAGCAAGATTTGAGTAATGATGGATATGCGTTGCTTCTCTTTAACATTTTAATGAGAAACATACATTCTCATTAATTTTCATAAAGCCAGTACAGTTCATAATAAGATACAAATTTTCAGAGAATTCTCTAGCTTCTACTATACAAAAGCCACTTGGTTTAGGTAGCATAGCCATAATTTTGCCTTGTAGCTCTGTATCTGATCAATGCTCTATTTCAGGAAAAAAAATTAGTGTCAATGAGCAGAATGCTATTGATTGGGCAGACAATTAGGAAGCCAAACCCTAATGTGACTAATGTACTATTGATTTTCTAAAGTAGCTTTCAAACAATTAGTAACTTAGAGAACAGATTTGAGGGCAGAGTCTTGGTTGCAACAAGGGTAAAAATCTAAATTCAAATGATTAGTTGCTGCTCTTCAAGGGAAAGGATTGGGAAGAACTACAAATATTGGCAAAGCCAAATTATGAACCTTTTAGCAACTGGCATAAAAATCAAGTACAATTTCTAGTGCAGCTTGTGATATATTAGCAAATGCAGCATTTTAAAAACCTTGAACCTTACTAACTACTCTTATGAAATATTGCAGAATAGCTTGAAACATAGTTTATTTGTAGGTCCTTTCTGTTACAGTAAAAGAGGAAAATAATCACAAAGATTTGATTTCAGTGCCTGAAAAAATTGAAAAAAATTACATCATAGCAGTATTCTTCTGGGTTTTAGTTTGGTTTTTTTTTTTAATTAATTTTCCAGAATTATGGAGGCTAAAACATATTGAAAACAGAAAACAGAAAACTTCTAAATCATATTGAAAACAGAAAATTGGATAAAGAGAATATAAGGAAGCTTATATTGCTGAAGAAGAAAAATTACTCTTAAAAATACTCTATATTAATGAAACAAAGTTCGATTTTTTAAAAAAGCCTGCATCAGCTTTAAATTAAAATAGTTACAGTTGGAATCATAGAATGAAAACTAAGTAGTTTTATAATGAAATCAATAGATTTATTTCTCAATATCTGACACAAGGATCTAGTTTTATTTTCAACATTTACTTGGAAGCTCAGCTTTGAAAGTGCTTATGAGACAGAAAACCTTTTCAAATGCCTCTTTGATTTTTTGCCAAAAATTTTCAATCTCCATGTTTTCTTGTCCCTAGATTTTGTACTTTGATGATCACTCTTAATTATATGAAAAAATATGGGTGTTCTGTTCAACCTCTTGGATAAATGACAAACTGATTACAATAGGTTAAGCAGGTCTATGATTAAATGCTTAAAGCAAACAAAATCCTCTCTGTACATGAAGAAGCGTTAGATCAACAATCAGATCACTGATCACTATCTCAAATTCCAGAGTTCTAGCATTTTGCTGAACTGCCTGATTTTTCATGTGGTTCTTACGTATGTGGCCTTTTCAGTGTTTCATTTGACCTGACTCACATTTTTTTCATTATACAATTTAATGGGATAATTCACCAGTTGTATGGAAACAGATTTAGATGCAGTTGAGGCATATCACCAATGAAGTTCTACATGTCTTCACATCCTTTTTTCTTTTTTGATGTTTTGTTTTGTTTTTGGTGTAACTCTAATTTCCACCAGCTTTTAGAAGCTCATTAGTATGGAGGGGATCAGCCTGATCACAGAACTTTTCCACATCTCTCCCTCATGTAGGAGTACTCTTCCTTGGTTATAGGGAGTTCTTCCAAAGACCAGCAAACTGCAACAATTTCAGGATTGTGAAGAGAAAGTAGTATAACATTTGTACACGGGTCAGATGACATAAACAACCAAAGTGAGTTACTGTTTTTTATTTAAGGTAATGACATTCTATCAATTTTTTATTGTTGTATGATGTACGAGATTGATGTATTACAGGGAATTCTAACTGGTCATATAACCATCCTTAGCAATGACAGCACTACACCACGAACTGCACGAGTCTTACATTTCTCTCATATGGTATTAACAAATCCAGGTTCTTTGCTGTGCTCTCTACATTCATAAAAGGACTATAAAATGCACCTTGTGGCCCTAAAATTTTGGAACCTGCAATACAAGTGGACTCCAGTCTGCAATGCATACTGCTAAGTCCAGCCAGGTAAGGCTTTCTCCTTCCCATCAGCATTGCTGCCAAACTGCATGAACTTTAGAACAAATGAAAGGTACTCAGGGTTGTTTGTTTTCTCTGTTCGTAGGCACACATTTGCAGCAGCCAGGAACAGATTCTGTCCACTGCCTCTCCACACAGACCTAAAAGCTGGTGAACTGCTGGCTTGTGACTATGTACTTTACTATGTTGCAGTGATTATTTTATCACACACTGGTAACTTTCAGTCCAGAACAAAGAACTTAAACTAAAGGGTAATTAAACAATTATTTGGATGGTCCATAAAAAATAAATTATTTGCTCCAGCAGGTTATATTACTGCCTGTTCAGCTCTATTTTTAGGTGTTGAGATCTTCCTAAGCATATGGATGAAGTCACAGGAACCTGAATGGAAGAAATTTTAAGGGACTGTGTTTGAGATACTGCAGTGAGAACAATCATTCTAAATGAGCTTGATTGGCTCAAATCCTATCCAGTGAAAAAAAGACCAATATTTAGAAATCAATATGAGTTTAAAGCGCTGGAGGAATCACATTTATTTTTTCCACATGTGTGAAATGAACAAAGATTTAAAGAAACTGGAAAATCTGCCTGCACGTGGGAAACAGTGAATTAATTTCTTGTTTTGCTTTGCTTGTCTGTGGCTTTTGCTTTCCCTATTAACCTGGTTTATTATTTATCTCAAACCACAATTTTTCTGGCTTTTAATCTTCCAGTTCTCTCCTTGATCTTACTGGTGGGGAAGGGAGTGAGTGGCTGTGTGGAGCTTGGTGGCTGGCTGGGATTAAACCATGAGAATGCTATAAAGCTTAAGTCACAGCATGATTTTTCTATTTTGTGTACTTCATATATGGCATAGTTTGTCTCCGTTGTTCTCGAAGATTAAGATTACATGTAGCAATCATCCACTTTCTTCACCACTGCAGCTCGACTCTAATTCTAACTACCCCAAACTGATGGACCTTTCGGTAAATTCTGATGTGGAAGACATCTTTCTCTTTTGCCTTATGTTCATCACCTAAATATTAGAATTACAGGTTACTAAGTAATTTGTTGGGTTGAACTAACAGCTACTTTTATTTTAAGTAACAAATCATAACTGGAAAAATGTCCTAGAGCTTTTACAAACACAAAAATAATATCTGTACTTACGGTTTGGTTTATGACAGTGTATTTAGAAAAGGTTGCAAAAACCAATACCAGTACTTGTGAATATGTGTCCATTTCTGATTAAAGTTGATGGAAAACTTCAGGACAATTGTACAAGATGAACTTGGCATCATAGTAATGCAAGACTTGTTTCTGTCTCTGCTTAGTTGCTTGTGAGAGTGGGATGCTTGTGTCCATCAGGATCCTGCAAAACTAATTGGAACTAAGTACATGCTCATTCCTTTTTGATTAAGGCATCTTTTACAGAGGGGACACTGTCAGAACAGAACACCAGCTCTCTGCACTGCCCTAAGACTGCATCATGTATGATGCTAGAGAAGTCGAGATTAATTGCTGGAAGAGAGAAGTTCTGAAGGTGAATCTGTGCTCCACAGGGTAAGCAAGGAGTTAAACATTTCTGTGAATGAAAGACAGTGACATTCCTGAGGCCTGCCCTATATATCAGCACACTTCGAAATACTTTAGCATGAGAACAGGGCAATTATCAATGCGCCTAAATTGCAAGCTCACTGTTAAATGTCACCAAGATCCTTCTTAATAGGACTAATAGCACAGATTGACTATGAAGGATTTTTGGCAAAAGTAATTCAATGTCTACTGAGACAAGGAAATGAAGCTTGAGCAAATGACTTCTGAAAGTTTCTGGAAGCTACATTCCTTCTAATTATTTTTTCTACAAGAACTTTTTGAATATTCTGGAATGTGCCAACTTTACCTAAAAAATTATTTGAACAAGCAATACTCCAAGATCTGTCAGAACCTTCAACACTTATCTTTTGCATCCTCTCTCCTCCATATTTATGACTGTAAACTAAGTTTTTAACTATCTTTTAAAGTTGCTTTTATGTATTCAAATATAAACAAGGTAATACTTAAAGCCTTAGACCCTCAGTGGCCTAAAAGATACTCAAATTTCAAGGTTTTAAAAATGCTACTCTCCTGACTGGAGAACTAGAAAAGAGACTAAAGATCTTTTCTTTTGCACGAGTGTTGGCACAAAGTCTATTGTATAGCATTTATAAGGGTGTTTTTTTTTTTTTTGTTTTGTTTTTTTTCCAATTACGTGGCAGCTCTTGCAGACGTCAAGTGAGAGCAGGGTTGTGCTTTCCCCGTTTCCTGCATGGACACACAGGACAGGGAATGCAGGATGCCCGAGTGTGACGAGCGGGGTAACCTCATCCACGCGTGGCGGCAGTGCCGAACCAGAGGTCTGGCAGCTGCCAACCGCAGGGGCCACAAGCCGGGCACAGCATTCCTGTGAAACTCCCGGGCGGGATCCGGCCGGCGACGAAGGCTGCTGGCGCCTGGGGATTGTTACCTAGCAGAGGATGACGAGAGCTGCGGTCCCGGGCGCACCGCGGCTGCGGTCTGACACTGACTCAGCCGCCACTGGGCACTCCCTGGAGGCCAGTCCTTCACACATTAAACAGGTACCTTTGTCCCTATAAGGTGAGGCTTGAGGCGGGAGGCGCACAGCTGGGCCGGGGCGGCAGCACCGTGACCTCCCCTGAGCGCGATCCCCGAGTTCCGAGGAGAGCAGCCGAGCCGCGGCTCGGCGCCTTCCCCGGCCCCCTCCGGGCGCTGCCGCCAGCGCGGCCCCGCCCCCCCGCTGCCCCNCGGCCGCCCGGGCCGGGGGAGAGAGAGCCGGCGCCCGTGCGGGGCCGTGCCCCGGGCGGGTGTGGGGAGCCGCGGTGCCGGCGGGGCTCGGTCGGCGCTCGGAGGGCCCGTCGCCTCCGTGTGGCTGCGCTCCCGGGTGGCAAAAGCCGTCGCTGTGAGACCTCCGAGTGTCCTCTCCTGCAGGAGTTGTTTGCGGCGGTGGGGTTCCCTGTCTGGCGGACGGTGTCGGTGCTGCTGGCGGTGCTTGGCCCGACCGAGGACCAAGCTGGGTTTGTAGGAGCAAATAAATTTGTTTTCCTGGTCTGTGGAAGCAGGTTGCTGGAATGCGATTGTGCTAGGTTGGCAGATTATTGGATTAGAGGCAAACTGAGCCGCCAGTGCTCTTTTATTCTCACCTTTAACTTTGCTTTTTTAGGAAGTAATTTATAGGCACGCTCTGAATGTAGTGGTTTTAAGTGTGATTAATTAAAATCTCTAAAAGTGATATTTCAGTGATTCACCATGGAACTCGGACAGACCTTATTTTCAAGCATTCTTGTTCATTTTACTGGTACACCCGTAGTGTTGAAGTGACATGCAGTGTGTAAAAAGAAATTGGGATATAATCGAAGTTTTTCTCACTTGCCGAATTTTGTAGTTAAGATCGTTTTTAAGTGCATACATAGTTAGAAATAGATACTGTGCGTGTCCTTAAGCATGATTATAAGTGAAGCACACTGTTAAGCATATTAAGCCTTGTTGCCTGGGTTATGAGTGCTTGTAAGGATAAACAATTTACCTGCTCTTCAGACTCACAACCTTTTCTTAATGCACTTGTCTAGTGAATGCATTTTATCCCGAGCTGCATTGGGATATTAAAATACAAGATGGGAGTAATTCAATTTTGCTTTAAAGGGAAAAGGTGAGATAGAAGTTTTTGTACTAACTATATTTTAGGAGATGTCTTCTCTCGATCTCAATATCCTTAGTCAATTTCTTTTTACTTGAGACGTTTCAACAGTTAAACAGTATTTGCAGTAGGAAAAAGTGGTATTTTGTTGTGCTGGCCTGAAATGGAGAAATTACAAGGTGGACTATTTACATCAGCTGAGAATGACTTTCAGCTAATGAAATTAATCCTTTTCTCTTGCCACTTTGCATCACATGGATGTATTAGCTCATAAAATGTAAATAAATTTGAGAATCTAGAATACTAGTTCTTATACATCACATTTTCTGTGTAGCTTTTTTTTCTTCTGTGTGATCAGGATAAATATATTCAAGATTAGTTAAGAGAGTTATCATGTGACAGGCCATGTCTTAACCCCTCTGAAGTTGTTCTTCCCCTAAAAACAAGAGTAACTGGATCTATGAAAAGTTTTTCCCTTGTCCAGCCTATTTATGTACAAGTAACAAGACTGAATTTATGTCCTGTTGTAATTTTTCAGTTTTTTATAGTCTCAAAATTAAATTAATGGCATTATTAAAGCTCATGCATTGTATCAAATTTTAGTGTCCCTACTGTATCCACAAAGTTTGTCCTACAGAAATAGAGTTGTTCTTGGTTCACTAGTTACTATGCTGAATGGTTCTATAATTAGAAGTATCAAAGTTACGTATATTTCTAACATTTTTACTCTTGTCTTGAAAATTTGTTGGAAAAGGATTAGGACGTCTTCTGATGTTTAAGAATAATTTAGTTTAGTTATACCTTTGAGACAACAAAAAATGGAACGTGAGGAATGGGGAAGTGTCTGTGGTTATTTTTCTCCAATATCTTCTAATCACAAAAGAGAACTTGCTAAAGAACAGGGGACTCATCAGCTGTATTAACTGTCTTTATCTAACTTTTCTTCAGCTGAACTTTTTTTTCAGTCTGTTGTAAACAAAACATATACTTAAGTCTTGTTCCTCAGGCTTTTCTTTTTACTTTTTGGTGTTTTTTTTTTTTTTTTTTTGTGATGTTGTACATAAAAATAATAATGTAATTAAAAAGACACACAAACCACAGGAATAACAAAGTTGTAAGGGAGTTTGACATACTGTTTCTTCACAGTTTAAGCTCACTGATACAGCTGCAAATTAATGTCAAGAGTTCTCAGTCAACCCTTAATACCTCACCTGAGGTTGCATGAACAAAATACCTGACAGTGCTTAAGGGAAGAGCGGGACAATCCTTTTCAGCTGTGGTCTGTGTTTAAATGACCTAAAACTGACGGTGATACTTGGGAGTAATTTAATAATGTAAATGGAATGGTATATTTCCAATGTACACTGGGCCTTTAACACTCTTTCAAAAACATTTTGAGACTTACATGTAATTGGTTTCCCTGATCTATTAAAAGGTAAAATAGTAACTTTGAAGTAATTGTTGTATATTTTCTGACAATCCTTAATTTTTTTTATGCTATGCAGGCATTTTAATGCTTCCTCAGTGCTGCTGCAGAACCAGTGCAATGAAATCAAGCCTGATGCTGCTGTGCTTGTTTTTCCAAGTGTGATTCTGAGTAGCCTCCTTGACATTGTCACTGGAGTTCTGGAGGTTTGTAAACTGCATCTGAAACAGCTGGGTGAAGAAAAATGTGTGGGTTTAAGCTAAACAGTTGCTTAAGTAAAAGCAGACTAGTGAGTAGGTAGTTAAAAGCTAGGGTGATGATCACAGATGAAGACAGTGACTGGAACATCTGTCCTTCCCTGTGATCTTAGGCAAGCCACTTATAATTTAATGTCTCCTCTTTGGCATAGGGAGGATGAAGAAGAGGAGACATCACACACTGATCCATGCTGTGGAATTGGTCTTGATTGTGGTTACTTAGAGATCTTTCTGAAAGCAGTGCTTTCAGAGGAAGTTCGGAAACTCTTAGTAGTAAAGTATGGAATAATTTATTTTGGTGAGATTTAGCTCACCTGTTATATTTAGTTATAGTGTTTTATAGATGATATATTAATAACCTTAAATTTATGAAAAGGTTTCTTTCTAACAAAACGGGCAGAGAATATTTATATATTAAATATACATATATGTTAAAATACAAATATTTGTGATAAATATATATGATTAAATATGCAACAATTTTAGAATATTACAGATGTGTTTACCAGTGCATCATTCTTCTAGGATGTTTATTGAACCGCATGTTCCTTATCTCTTACAGAGGACGTTTTTAACATCTATGCTTCCCTCTCTTCACCACCTCCTTTATCTGGTGTTTTTAATTTTGTATAGGAAACAAATTTTTAATTTAAG
>VYZR01002531.1:0-19193 GCA_013400675.1 Oxylabes madagascariensis | reverse complement strand
AAGAATAAGCAGAAAATGCAGGAGACAGCCAGGAAAAAGACCAGGAGAGCAGCTGTAAAATTTCAGAGCCTCACAGGAATGAGAAACCAGACCTGTAAGTGCAGGCTGGAAGATGGCTTCAGGCTAGAGAGGTGGATGGCAAAAAAAATCCCTGTCTCCAGATGCCTAAGTTTTAATATGGTTGGGGATGCATTTTGTGGGAGCAAACAGGGCTACTCTGCAGAAATCCCAACTTCCTCTTAAGGAAAAGGCTCTGTTGTAACCAGTAACCAGCTCAGGACAAAAGGCTAGCATGGATTCCAAGGTAAGGATTGTATTCCAAAGGCAGTATTGAATCACAGCTGAATGAATAATGAATAAACTCATAGAAAGTAAAAATGACCTTGAGAAATTAAAATAAGACCAGAGGGATTTTGAACCTGAAATCTGGAAACTGAAGGCAGTGTTTGAGATGGAGAGGGATTTCATCATCGTTAATGCATTAGGGCCAATGCCAGAATCTGTTTGTAGAAATTCCTTTTAGGATGTGATGCAAATTATTTGCAGCAAGCAGGTCATGCCATTCCAAAAGACAGGAAGCAGAAGCAGAATTTTCTGTTGTGGCTGTTTCCAGTGAAGAGATGGCAAATGGCTGGAGGCTGCAATAGCAGCTTGAACTCCTTGATTTAAACTTCTCCACCTCCCCTGCAGCCAAAGCCAAGGCTGATCCTTGTTCATTTGCTGAGCACATTGGCACATTGGCAGGCAGCTGATAGTGAGGATGAGAGCTGTACAGCAGAGCTAGAGACAGTTCCTATAGATACAGGCTAAAGCCAGGAGGAAGAGCAGGTGATCGGCAGCTCCCAGAATTTAAATTGGATTTGTTATGATTCACCCCTGGTCCCTAAAGGAGGAGGAGCAGAAAGGGCTGTGAGATTTTCTGGAGGGGAACCAGGAGAAGAGAGACTTTATGGCACTGATCCTACTCAAGACACTGCTACTAGAAGAGAATGATCTCTTCTTTGGGAAAGAGGCTTTACTGCACTTTGAAGAAATGTGTCAGAAAGGTGTAAGTGAGCTTCACCCACAGTGCTTGAGAAGAAGAGGGATGTTGGCACAGCTTCAATGGGGATGACAGAACCAGAGAAAATCCCTTATAGCAGCACTGCAGATAAATGTTACATTTCAAATTGTAGAAGTCTCAGTTTGCTTTTTCAAATGACTCTTAAACCTTGGTGTTGACACATTAAGACAGATCCAAACAACAGAATATGAATATCAGTTTTTAAAAAAATATTGATGAGGCCTATGGCAATTTACAGTTATGACACTTTAGTTTGTCAATTTCCCTAGAACATCTAGGAAACATAAGAAGAGGATGTTTATCACATGCCATGTTTTATTTGGGGTAAGGCAGAACCTTTGAATGAAAGGTGCATGTTTGCATGTGATTGTGCTAAAATATTTGAAGTGGAAGTCAGAAAATTAGAAAAATGAAAGAAGCTCCTGAAAGTTCTAACTCCTCCTATAAAGGGGGAATTTCCACTGACAACAAGGAAACAGAGACTGGATCTAGCTGACTCCCCAGACATGCAGAACGCTGCAGATTTTTTAGATCACGCTCATATCATGAGAAAGGGTTGGAGCTGCCAATGTTGCAATACCTTGCATTTAGTTAGGTAGGAAGATGAAATCATTTGACCATCAGTCAGCAGAGGATGATTTACCATTTTTTGGAGCTGTCAAGAACTTGTTTTACATATCTAAAGTTGGTTTTGCTTTGGATGCATATGCTAGTGCCAGTACCAAAGGAATGTTATGGGCACCAACACGTGGACGATTTGGGGCACGGTTGATGTTAGCAGAAAGACAGAAGTTCTCCTGAGGTAAACTATTGCACTCACTTAGGAGGGACTGCTAAATGGGACTGCATACCTGGAATGTTTCCTCGCTGTTTATGGGAAAGGGTTTATATATAGGACAGAACACGCATCCCTGCATCTCAGGCATTTGAAGGGAATGGTCAGCTGGATAGAAGAGCTGGAGTTGCCTGGTCACGGATTCGATCCCACACGTGATCATGGTTGTTTGACCTCTCTGTCAGGGACAGGCCAGGGCCAAGCATGGCCAGGCTGATGGCTTGCCCAGATGGCCTTGTTAGTAAATTAATTGCCAGCAGTGTTAGGCAAGGGAGAAAGAAATCCATTGCTCAGGGGAATGAGTGTATTCAAAAGAGACATCTATTTCACCTCCCCCTCTAATTTGCAAAAATGCCATCATGATAAACCAGCTGCTGAGGTAGTGGACTTAAGACGGAATAATTGGGCTCCAGAGCAGCCAACAGCTGCCTTTGGTTGTAGTGCAGAGTAAGCCTAGGAAGTCACTTGGCTCATAAAGTTCTCTCAGCCCAATACTCCTCACAAAATCTTTGTTATAAGAATCTTATGCTTCGGGTATTAAATAACATGAAGCATTTGAGAAAACGAGCATATTGTGGGGAGTGATATTCACCAATTGTACTGGGCACTTTCAAAGGGGGTTTGTCAAGACCATAAAGAACCCAAAGGGTATAAAAACCCTTCCTCAAACTAAGAGGGAGATTTTTTTGGCTGGAAGACAGGAAGATTTAGAAAACTGGTGCAGGAGATGTGCTACTCACATTGCAGGCACGGGCTCTGCCTGTGTGGGGTCATGGCAGCCCATGTGCTCACGCCTCCCCCACACACTGCCTGTAGATTAAGAATTTTTTTTTTGTTTTTAACAAAGCTCAGCTGAGATGGGAACAAGAAGCTGTGCAAGTAAAATTGCATTCAGATTTTTTTCTTAGCAGATTTGGGGTCCTGAGAGGGATTAAGGGAGAAAGTTTGAATTCAGAAAGACTTATCAAGCTTTTTGAGAATCCAGAAACCCATACCTCATCTATTTTTGCCTGCAGCTCAGTGTAGTCAGTGAGCTTAAAGCCAAAAGTGTTAATATGATATTGTCAGTGACACTACTATATAATGGAGACTGAGCAGTTCAAGTACTGCTGCTAAATCCTTTCCCTGTTGTGTCTATGATGTTTGGGCTCCTTCCAAAACTAGGGATTAACCAAACACATCACTGCTAATAAATGTTGGGGTGATCATCTCTTGTTATACACATGAGTTATTCTCCTGTTCTTTCTCCTTTACTTGTATCATTTGATATGGAAGAAAAATCTTGTGTAAAATTTTCGTTAATTACTGTCATTTATTTTGGTCTCTAGTTCCCAGCTCCAAAGGCAGCAACACATCTGTCCATCTTGGTAGCTCAAAAAAAGCAAGAACTGAGAATATAAACCTGGCACACGTTTTTTTGTGTTTGCTCCTAACCTAAACACTCTGCCAGACCTTGTAGATGCAATGCAATAGTGATCATTTAGACTGAAAGAGGGTAGATTTAGATTGATTGTTATTAAAAAATTCTTTCCTGTGAGGGTGATGAGGCACTGGCACAGGTTGCCCAGAGAAGCTGTAGATGCCCCAGCTCTGTAAATGTTCAAGGCCGGAAGGGATGGCACTCTGAGTAAGGTGGTACAGTGTAACGTGTCCCTGCCTGAGGCAAAAGGATTGGAACTAGGTGATCTTTAAGGTCCCTTCTAACCCAAACCATTCTACAACTCTTTGTGAAAAATGAAAGAAGACTTCTGTATGTATTTTTGCTAATAAAAAATTGAAGCCAGCCTCCAACACAATGAGAAGCAGTGCAGATGTGCAGGAAAATCTTCGTCTGGGGGAAGCTGGTCCTGTGCCGCTATCCTAGTCCATAAAGCAGGAAAGGAATATAAGAGTGTTTCTGAATATAGGAGTAGAGTCAAAGAAAGACAGCAGAAAATCACAGGTTTCCAGAAAATATTTATTTGAGTAATGCTCATGAGAAAGAAGAGCACTTTTGAATAGCATGTTAATATGTTTGAAATACTTCCAGCAATTCATATCAGTTCATCCAGCCATATGCTACCTCTAGTTGTTCCACTGTGGCAGACTTAAGGCATCTGGAGAATAAATGCCCAAGAAATGTAAACTATTAGTCAGAAACGTTTATTCTCTTGGAACTCCCTTCCAATTAATCAAAGCAACAGCTGAGTTACAACAGAAATTGTTCCCCAGAGTAGCTGAAAGGGAGAGACCCAGCCCTTGCTAGGAGCCCAAGGTGTCTCTTTAACTAAGACTGATTGACTAGGCAGGTAGGATGAGCTGTGTTAGCTGCCCAGTCATGGATTTGGTCTTCTGTCTGCAGGACATGCTGGAGAAACACCTTCACTCCTATAAGGTGAATGTGAAACTACCACACTCTGTTTGTGTGGATGTGCTAGTTTAAGATAATCTGTCTGGTTTATTTTATAATGCAACCTTACGCCATTATAGGAACAGCACCTTCCAAGCAGAGAGTAAAAATTAACATGTTGGCATGGGCCACAATCAAGCAGTTCCAGCAGGCCATGTAGAGAATTTTGTTTGGTTTTCAATTGCTCCAGACTCATTCACATCCCTCTCTGCACCATTTCAGGCTCAATAAGTTTTCCATGCGGAGCAGCGCTGCCAGTGACTACTCGAGTCTGAGTGATTCTCAGCTGCTCTTTGGCTCCCAGTTCTGCCCAGAGAATGTGCAGTCGGCAGCAGCACTGCTGGAGCTGGGCACACAGCCGGGACAGCAGAATTCCCAGGATGTGAGTCTCGCTCTCAGTCAGCCCTCTACAGACACACAGCCACCATTCAAAGTTAATGGAAAATGCTGAAATCAGGTGGTAACATTTGCAAATGTTAGTAACTGTTGAAATCAGGTTATCTTCTTCCCACATACACATACTTACTGCGGCAAGACAAAGTAGCAGCCTGGTCAGATGAACATGGTATTTATAACAGATTGCTATAAATTATTGTTGAGATAGGTATTATTTTCTTCAATCACATTTTATAAGTTACTAAAACAATATGAAATTATCCCCAAGCTAATGTCTTTAGACCACCTACCTAGTCAAGTTAGAATATTGCACCTATTTTTCTTTCAAAAATGATGTATTTCACTTCCTTAGCTTTCTGGAAGAATGACAGAGCTACTCAATGTTTGCTTCCCTTCACTGACAATGACCTTGCTGCATTGTTGTTATGGTAGATGCTTGGATGATTTTGGATAGGGATGAAGAGTTTCTATGCTCACAATGTTCCTCCTACAGCTCATGATTTCTGATGTTAGCAGCTTCCACTAAAATAGTTCCTGCACTGCTAACAGAGATCTGAATAAACATACCTAGAGCAAAGATTAGGAAAGAGCAGTGGTGCCAGCTTGGAGGCCCCAGGCTGTCCTTCAGTTCCAGATGCTATCTGCTGTCCTATGCATTTTGCCTAGGAGCAGTTTTCATCAGACACAAAACAGGAAATTCACTTTTCATGATGAAAAAACCAAAACAAAACGGAATTTGCATTTTCTTTTATTTTAAGGAAAAGGCATTTCCATTTTGGTCACACAGTGTCTGGAAATTCTGTAGAATGAAGCTTTCATGTCAATATTAAATTTCTTGGTCTAAAATGTGTATGAAGCATGTGAAAAACTCATCTACAGTCTGTCGATGTTGCTAGTTGGCAGCAAAATGATGTCATCCACCAGGAAATTCAATAGGATTTTTTTTTTAGATTCCTGTACAGGGAGATTCTACTGACAACTTGAACTTTTCCGCAATTCCAAGAACACTGAAATTCATTTATAGTGTCTGTCTTAAACAGAAGGGAAAAAAACCTGCACACCTTATAATTGTAGCAAACTGAAAATCCTCAAGATGAAAGACAAGCCTGTGTCTGGAGGAATTTGGGCTGGGTCTCAGTTCCACAGGGAGTTGATCTAACTAGACACACTATGTGAGGCATAATCTCACTAAATTCTTAATCTCCTCATCCAGTCTAATCTATCATATCCAATCACTGTGATGTCTGTCTGTAAAGCACTGGATAAACAAATGGTTTCTTCTGTTCTGATTATTTTTGTACTTCAACATTTTTCTTTTGTTTGTGTCACAGAGTGAGCCCAGTATTTTTACCAAATACCAGACAAAACCACAGTTATTTGATGAAGAAACAAGAGAAAAAGGTTCTCTTAATTTTGGTGCAGTAAGAGGGAAAAGTGTCTTGGAAAATTTTGAAGTGAATAAGAACAAAATAAAGGACAAATATGACCGGTATGTAGATATCCATTGGAAATTTTTTTCTGTTCTAGTGGTTATCAGACCCTGCAGCTACTTCTTCCCCTTTTACAAATCATACATGACATAGCTGCATATTTCTCCAAGAAAAGTATTTTCAGGTTTTAAATAATTTCTAATTGGAAAGAGTCACAAGGTAAGAGAATAGGGTTTATTTGCAATTTATGTAACACACTCAGTTGTAAGCCCCCCAGAACAGCAAAACCTCACCTGAATTTACTTTTGTCTCTCTTTATCTAGTCAGCATTGTTTCTTTTTTCTGTATTGATTCACTGTTAAAACCCTTATTTCTCAAAATTTTATAGGCTATGTGGGGACTGATAAAAAGGACTCTGAGGATGGCCTTCACATTTGGGCCAGATGAGGGGATTGCCAAATACACTTGTGTGCAGATTGCATCTTTATAAACCTGCACATATCTCTAAATTTTATTTCCATACAAGATTTTTATGTATTTTTTGTTGGTAGCAGACGAGTGTTATTTGTTAATGTAATTTGCATCTGCTCTTTGTCTGATGTCAAGAATTACATGTACCTGTATAGCCTGAAGGACTTTAAGGAACAAGCCGACAATTTGAAGTTCAAAAATGAAATATGGCAAACTTCTCAGTGCACCTATAAATAATTCTTAGCACTGTGCATTTTGTAATGTAAAATCCAAAGTGAAGTGTGTTTTTATTAAAAGCCTTTGATCAAATCTGGCTATGTATCTCTCTTGCCTTTTCAATGGGCACTACGTTTCTGATAAAACAAAATATTATTCTCTATTGCCTATTAGAGGAAGATTTTTGTAATGAAATGAGAAAGCAGCTTTAAATGTTTAGGGATCACTCATAATTATTCTTTATTTTTTCTTTAAATGCTTTTCTTTATGCTCCTTCCTACACTCCAGACTTGGTCCCAGCTTAGCAGCCTGTTTTCAGAAATAACTATGCTATCTTTGCAAAGAGAAGTGTATAATTTATCAATTTATATCCCCCGCAAGTTTAACTAAGAAAATTAGTATCTTCCTTTCCATAAGGCTAGAGAGCTTTCAGAAGCACTGCCTAATTCTCATAACTAGATTCTACCTGGCCTCTGCATATTTTTGGCTGTTGTAATTTAGATCACTCTAGGTTGACTTCAAATGACCTAAATCTTCAGAGAGGAAAAGGCTATCACTTTGCTTAGCAACCAACCGTGCATTTTGGTGTGGCAGGTTAATCATGAATATAGCCTGGTTCCTGATTCGCTGGCTCGACTTAAAAGGACAGATAACAGAAACCACAGGCATAATCTCAGGAGAAAAGAATTTGCAGTATTTGTTCTTCCTGGCCTGGGCTTTGTTGATGCTGAAGCTTTTTCCATGTTTTTCCCACAGTTATTTTAGTCCAAACACAATACCCGTGTATCGCGGCAACTGGCAGGTCACCACATAGGCTGAGTCCTTCCGGAGCAGATAACATGGTGATCACACCCCAGCAGCTAATGGCCACTTGTGCAAATGCCAACTAAAACTTTGAGAGAGAGGCCAAAAATCTGAGTAAAACCCCCATAACTTCATGTATATAACATATGCAGGCATGAGTGTATATGTATTTTTTTCTTACTTTACATTGCAGAGTCCATGTTTTCTTACAACAACTGAGGTGACTTCAAAGGGTTATGCCCCCTGAAGTAATCATGTTTTCATGCTAACATTTCATACTACACTATGCCTTGCAGTGTTTCCTGTCTCATTTTTACAGTGATCTTTTCAATTTTTGTACATTTCAGTAACTTACATTTCTGGTTCATACTTGTTGGTTTTTTTCCATTTTAGTGAAGTCCTAAGCTCCTTTATTTCCAGCATCAAAGACAGGCTTCGAGAGGTAAGTTCCTTCAAATTCAGAATGTAAAATAATGAAGAGTTAGAAATACTACAGACCATTCAGTGTTCACTTTCTCTCCTTTACTATGCTGATATTTAAAATATCACATTGTGTGTTTTAAGCATGCAAATAGTTTAAACCAACAATTTTAAGTTTTGTTGTATATACTATTGCCTTTGTGGCCTTAGGATCAAGGTTTTTAGCGACTTGCCTCAGAGCCAGTGGTGGAATTTCTCTGGGTCTCTGGTGCGAAACAAGCTGTAGTGGCAGCCTGCGAATATCAGTTCTTTTTCCCTTCTGCCTGAAGAAAGCAGTCTACTCTCAGGATTAGTCATTGTGGTGTGAAGGTGAAGGTCTCTCCCCCAACACTTCTATAATTAATTTTATTAGTCATCATTAATCCTATTTTACAGATCAATATCTCTTTTTTGAAATCTGTTCAGATTTCATGAGCTTTTTGAGCCATTTCAGATCTTCTTTGGGGTTGCAACCAACAGCTGGACAAATTGTTTCAAGTGACAGATAAACAATCATTTTCAGGCTGTTCCGTTCCATGAGTTGCAGCCATTGTTCTGTGGCATCTGAGGCTGTGATTTTGCAAACAAAGAAAAGGCAAAGTTTTAATTTTCCCATTTACCTTTGTTTTTGCAGCTGCAAGTGTGCTTCGAGAAGTTTGAAGAAATGTTTGATTCCAAACTCAAATCCAGTTTGGTTTGCATAGAAACCCTTTCCAAGACATGTAAGTCCTTCCTGTGATCCTGTTAACAGCAGAGGGCACAGTCAAACTGCCAAATGTCAGCGGGTTGCCTGGAGGCTGGGGTGAACTGGGCAAGTCATGCCACTCACAGCTGTTCATCTTAAAGAAGGAGAGAAAATAAGACTTATCCATGGTATGGACTTGTCAGTTTTTCCATTCCTACTCTCTCATTTTTCCCCTTTCTCTGCTCTCTTGTACTTAGGTGTTGTGTGGTTAGACACTCGGCTCAGATAGAAAAACACAACTCTGTTTTTGTGCTTTGCCTGGAGTACAATCATTTTTAGACTATCTGGAGTACTAATGGAATATACAGTAAAAATAACTCAGATATTTATATCCTAAGTATCCAGTTTCAGTTTTTAGGGCTTTCTCAGATTTTCATACGTTAGTTTGAAGTCTTCCGTTGCTCTCCTGTGCTTGAAGTGATTAAGTTTCGGATGTAAGCAAAACTAGTACTGCTCATTTCTTGAATGAGAAGCACATAGTGAAGCACACTATTGCCATGATAAAAGGGTGACCTCCGGAAAAGCTAATAATGTAAAATACTTTTGAACAACTCTGTCTCTGAAGTGGCTAATCACAGAAATCTTTACTGAGGGAAAATGCTGCAAGAAATTGTTTCTAATTTAGCTTAGATCGGAGCCTTTGAGAGTACATTAATTTTTAATGCTGGTGTGATGCTTTATCAACACCCTGTCAGGACTGTGCAGAGCTTGCTCTGCTCTGTACAAGAACAAGAGGCCATTTTCAATACACACAAGAAACGTGAATTGAGTTGTATCTTGTGAGATGAAGGCAGCAGACCTTCACAAAAGCATAATAGTATTCACTGTGTGGCAAAATGTGGCTTCCACAAAGTACATCTTTGACAGATAGCTTTTAAATCAACAGTCCTCGCAGGCAAAAAGAGTGGAATCTGATGCATTATGCTGGAGGCCATGATGGGCTGTACATTTGAAATACCAATCTCTCCATTTGAAATACCAATCACTCCTTTGCTGTGCTTGGCAAGTGCTCTTGGTGGGACCCTAATGTAAACAAGAATCTGTCTGCTTTGGCCAGCACAGCAAATTCCCTATTACACATTTTCCCATCTCCTAATTACTTCAGTGCCTCAGCTTGTCCACTCTGCAGCAGGACTTTGCCTAATTTCGCATACCTCATGTACAGAAATTGTTGTCATGGCACTGAAAATCAAATCTATTGTTCGTGACTCCCCCTCTTCATTCCATACCATTTACTCAGCTGTCCTGTTTCCTCTCCATATCCATTTTAAATGAATGTGCCTTGAATAAAATGAGAAGCCTCCCAGAGGTGCATAATGCTAGGTTTTCAAAGCAATTGAAAAGAAAAATTGGCACTTTCTGTAATGCATCATGCTGCAGAATGTTGAATATATAATGAAAATCATCACATGCTGCACAATGTTGTTCTTTTTATATTTCTGGGAGGTTCATCTATCACTGGTTAATTGCAGATAAACACTGTCATTTGACTGATATCACAGTGATGGATAATTAAGTTCCCACTAAATAGATACCTACGCTGGTGCCTTGAAAAGAGGCAATTCCCCTGAAAAACTGGTATAAAATTCCAAAACTCAGGTGATAAAGAACTAAGTTCAGAGCTAATAAAGTTCTGAATGCCAGTGAATGATGATACAGTACGTTGGGATGTGGGTGACATGGCAGAGACACGTTAAACCACTGGCAGTGGGAGATTTCACAGGTAGGAGAGGAATGCAGAAGATGAAGAAAAGTAGCACACCAGGACATTCCAACAGCTCTGAAAAGCAAAGGAAGGTGGAACTTGAAATCAAGTCTGTCTTCATTAAAAGCTTATAAGTAGTATCACAGGTTGCATTTTCAGCAGTGGGTAGCAAGCACATTTGGTGTAGTCTGCATAGCCACCAGGCAAGAACAAAACAGAAAATATTTTTCAAAATGTATTTCCAAAGCATTTCCAAATGCTGTTGGGCTGGCATGGTCTGTGCAGGAAGATTTTTAAAAATGTTCTCTTTTGAGTGTCCATATGTGCTTGCACACAGTGGATAGAGCTGTGTCTGGCACTGGAGATGAGACAAGGTTTGGCTGAGCAGCTTCCACAGAGGCACAAGTGCTCTGTGCCTTGCTCACATCTTGGTATGCAGTGCACAGGGATGTAAAGAGGCAGACAGACCCTGTGGCCTCAGTTCTTCCACCTTATATACATCCAGTTTCTCTGGCTGACTTGCGCACTCATTATTTGCTCTTTCCTTCTGGTTTCCACTCCTGTAGATCGTTTCTTTTCATATTTTTCACATTTTAATTTACATACCCGCACTTCTATCAAAGCCTTCTATTTTTTCATACCAATGCCAATTTTCACCACTCAGCCCTCTCTGCACTGTTTTGCTGTTCTGGTATCTGGTAGTTCCAGCTGTGACAAAACAGCTGAATCCTCCACAACACCTTGTCTGCAGTGCACATGAGCAGCATCCTCAGCGTGGCACAGGCAATCCTCTGATGCTCTGCCATCAAGGGTGACAAAGTAATGTGCAATATGTCACAGAGGTATGAGGTGATGCAGTTTCTCTGACAAGATCCAGTGCCCAGTGAGTGATTTTCAAACATGACTTGCTTCCATGCTCCCCAGGCCCAGCAGCTGCTGGCAAAGATTCCAGGGGTAATGGCTGTGTTTAAAATGATGGGATTTGAGCTTGTTTACCTTGAATGGTATGGTCCAGACTGGAACACCCAATTCAGACTCCCTTATGTCCTGTATGGACCGAAAAGTCAAAAAGTTTGATTTAAAAAATGTCTTTTTCTATGAAGCTGCTGACTAGCCATGCAGCGACTGACAAAGCTGTTGAGGTGAGGGACTTAACCAGACTCCAAAACACCTCAGCATGGATGGTTAGAGGAAGTGTGGATGTTCCAGTAGATACTGAAACCCCCCATTGTCACAGTTCAGGGCTTGGAGCACTGTGTGCTGTAGCAGAGGGTGAGATGATCTCATTCCACAGTCCCCCAATGCAGGTGCTATCTGGTGTCTTGTGGAATGGGACCCAGGCTAAACCAGCACAAACCTGCCAGCTGACTACTCAGAGTATATCTGAACAGGATGCAACCAGGACAGCCCAACAGTCTTGCCCTCTGTCACATCTGCATGGCTGCCTAGGGAGAACATGCAGCACTCTGATGAGCTCCAGAGCTGCCTTCCCTGCCCGTGTCTCACCAGGTTTATAGCAGCTGAATTTCCCCTACTGAATCTGGGTGTCGAGTATCTGGACTTCCTTCCAAAGCCTTATTTAAAGCCTCTGTGCTGTTAGTGCCAATCTCAGGATGAGCTGCATAGACGATGATAGAGAGACATCAGAAGCAGTTGCTGTTTAATATTCCTAGGCTGGGAGGCTGGTGCTCCCTCCCTTGACTGCTCAGGCTGTAGTTTTCAGCTGCCGGGAGTGCAGCTGCACCTGGATACAGGCTGATTTGCAGGGAACTCTCTGCAGCACAGGGTGGCAGCCCTACCCCGAGGTCCTGCAGCCTTTTATCTCATGCCAGATTTCATATTCCAAATGTTATAATTGTAAACAGTAGCATCCAAAGACAAGGGTACAGCAAATCAAAACACAGATTATAAAAACCTGTTCTGTTTAAATTACCTCAAGAGAGGCATAAGTGTGTGCATAAGTCACCCATTAACTGAGTAAAGATTTCCTGCCTGTGATCAAGTTATTCAATAACTATCTGCTGCAGGGTTTATTTGAAGAAAACCTCTGAAGCAGCCTTTCTTGATCATATTCAAAGACAAGAGACTTGAGTTAACAGGGTCCTTGATCTGATCTAATTTGCTTGTCTCAAGGCCTGTTTTATTGCAAGCCTTTATTAACAATTATTTTTACCTTGTTTATTAGTGTTCAACAAGTCTGAACACTCCTCTGGGTATGGAAGCAGGGAGGGAAGGAGAGTGCCCCTCCTCTGTACTGAGGGGTTTTTCTGCAGAATACTCCTACACGTACAAAGGACACGCATTCAAAAGGCTGACTGCTGGTTGCTTGCCGGCAGCATGCTGTGCTGAGTCAAATGTATGTGCAGATCACAAGCCCAGTGGATGCAGGATATTTTTAGACTGACGATACTATGTTGAAGAAGAAGAATAGACAGACTAGGGAAACTAGAAAATTTTAAAAATAATTCTGAGCTAAAATTAACCGTATGGGGAAGAGCAGCAAGATAAGGTAAGCTTGCAGATGCTGCCCTTCCTGTATCTTCACTACGTAGACATGGAAGGTGATAAAGTTACATGAAAAGAGTTTCTTCCCTTAGTCACTACTGCTTTCCTTCTCTTTGTAGGTTGGCAAGCTCCCCAAAAACCTGCTCTCAGACTGCAGGTAGCCTTTGTGTCTAACCAGGGAGATGAAAAGTCTAAAAGGCCCACTCAAACATTCACTCCCCCGTTACAAACCCATTCAGCAAGTTATAGATTTCCAGGTTTTGAAAACAGTCTAAATCTGTCAAAGCAAAAGAGTAAAAGATTAAAAACAACAACCAAATTGTCTGCAACGGCATATTTTTTGAAATATGTGCAGATAATCCTCAGGAATCAGCCAAGCTCCTACAGAGAACAAGGCAAAGCCATGTGGTGTTGTGAGTCCTGAAATAATGGAGAAATTCCCCTCTAGCTCAAGTCTCGGGGGGTTTGGTTTTAAATTAATGTGTGTGAGGACGATACATGGATGAGGCAACTGCGGGGTTCCTTCTCCCAAATGACAACTGTGTGCACTGTGCCCAAGCAGGGCTCCTTTGGAGAAGGCAAAGTTAAAAACACATCTGGGCTCAGGGGATTCCTGGTGCCAGGAGGTGCCAGTTTCTGTGTTCATCCCTGAGCGGCGCCTCCAGCCCTGTGCCACCCCACACCTCTGCTTTGCGTGGCTGAATGAGACAAACACTTTCAATCTTCTTTCATAAGAGGAGATTACCATGTAAGCACTTAATTAACTTGTAGCTTTTCTCTGCCCATGTCTTAGTTCAGTGTCTTTCTTTCCTTGCATATAGACAGCTGGGAAGGTGTTGGCTTCCAGACATCCTGGGGTGCACAGGAGTTCTGTCAGCCAGAGCTGGTGCACTGCCATGCACCACACTGCCCTGTCTCACCTGTAGCCTCTGGTGCTGGCATTTGCATCCTTGTGTCACTTCCTAATTAACTGAATGCCCTTTGGCTTTTGCACACAGGTGACTACAGCAGATTTTAAGCCTGTTTGGCTCATGAGAAGGCCTTGATGAGCACTGTTCAGAGCTGCCTTGTTTCCTCATGCCACTCAGCTCAAGAGCTGACATTTTCCCTTTAGCTGAGGCTTATTTTTTAAGTTTCCCCTTATTTTTTGCCTTTTTTTTTAATATTACATGACAGCTTCCACTAAAAAGCTTTGTTTGAATCTACAGAAAGGCCACGTGTTGTCTGTGTCAAAGAAGTCACCTGCCTTGTCTTAGTGCATTAAATCACAATCCACCTTTTATAAAATCCTGTTCTTATTCCATTTCCCTCCATATCTTTGAGTACTTTTCTCCTCAAAGTATAAAACCCTGCACCCTGTGAGAACAAGTTACTAAGCCCATAATTGCTCAGATTTTTTTTTTCATTTCTTAATTCCAAAAATTTGAAAACATACCTGTTTTTTCACAGAAGCAAAGCCTGTACAATCACTTTCTGCCTGCCGCTCCCTAATAGTTTTTAGCTCTTTAACCAATTCCATCTACAGTTTGACAGAAGGGCACAGCTCAATGAGATAATTAAGTCCCTGGGAGCTTAATGAAAATAGCTGAGCAGGAGGAGAAGGGATCCCCAGTGCCCTGCAGCTCTGCAGCCTGTGAGCACAGCACTGTGAGGCAAGAGGTGCTCACCAAGGAGCTGAGATAAGCACTGGTGAGCAGGAGTAGCTTCAGATGGGGTCTCAGCTCCTCTGACACCAAAGTCAATCAAACACCTTGGATCTGTAGCAAAAGAAGATTCATTAATTGCAAAGCTCTTGTAGCAACTTGTTGAAATGTAGGCTTTATTCTGATTTTTCTCAGGCATGCAGTGCTCCAGCACTCCAGGATTTCAGTTATCCTAGCCCATTGGTTTGGCAATGTTTTACTTTAGCAAGAGTGCTTTGGATGCTGTTTTATGCCAACCAGCCAACATTCCACATCATCTGTACACACCTTCCTGCACCCTTCACAGGAAAGACCAGACGTGTTTAGCTCTTCCTCTCCTCTCTTTCTCAGCTCTTTCTCTCTGTCCTAATTTACAATTTTAAGGTACACTTCCACAAGGTTGCTGAAGATTTTTCATCTCCACACACACTGCCAACTGTGTTCCCATCTCACAGTGTATTAGGTTCCTATAAGAGTAATTGAAGCTGTATGGGAGAGTTATATTCTTATCCAATCATATAACCCAGATCCCTGGGGTTTTATCAGTTTTTCAACAAGACTGACTGAAGCCAAGAGCATCTTGCTCCAATTTAAAATCCTCCCAAGGAGTTTGTGCCTCCACAGGACTCTGTTGGGGTCCCCACTACCAACTGCTGTGCTGGTTCAGGTGGTTTCTGACCCCGTCTCTTCCCATGACCTGAAAATGGAAATGCCAATTCTTTGCACACTCCTTCACAATTTCCCTCTATTCCTTCCAGCAGTTTTTCTTCAGTTTTCAGCCTTCTGTGCATTTTTGACCCAGTTTCTCTGGTTGCACTTCTTAGCCATTAACCTCTTACACTTCCATCCTGTTCAAGCCCCATTTACCATCCCCTGGTTGAATGAGAGTGTTGTTTATGCAGGTGTGGATCAGCTACACTGGGGTCCCCCTGCCTTGGCCTTGCCTGTTGTGCACCTGGCAGACAACCAAGCCTCAGCCTTCCCTGCATTGAGCCTACCAAATTCTGCAGCTTTGCACAGCCTCTCTTCTCTAGCTGCCACATTGACAGAGGGCAGTAAATGGGGTTTGGCCTATGTGCAGCATCTTATCAATTTCAATTGCATTGCATTAAAAATCCACCCCATTGATCGTTGTCAGGGTTTGGGGAGATCGCAGCAGGAGAATCGTGTGGTGATTCATGCCAAGCCAGGCAGGAAGTAGCAATAGTACTGATAGTACTTTATTCACTTTTACAAATGAAAGACCAAATGTGGTTTTTATTGATTTCCCCGTTTAGTGGAAGATGCTCTTCAAAGTCACTGCAGCTTGGTGCTGAAAGCTTTAACAGATAAAAGCCAAATGGAGCAGGCACTGCTGGAGATGGAGAGGAGACTTGCAGCCGTAAGTGAAGAAATTAATCTTTTATTCTGAATCCTCATTCTGAATTTCTTCTGCTTCTTCAAAATACTGACTGAATATTAAATTGCCTTCAAATGGTAGATTATAAAGCAGACTGCTCCTGTTATAATGAAAGGGGAAAGACACATTAAAATGCTAATTCTAGGCCAGATAATAACAGAGGCTTACCCAAGTGCTGGCTAACAGTGCTGTAAGCTCTGATGAAGCCCTGGTCAGTAAGAGAAGAAGCCAACAGTGCCTTGTTGTGGCAGGTTGTGATGGAGCACTCACTGCTTCCTCACCTGACACATGCCTTTGCTGGAGGAGATGGTGCAGTGCATGCCCGTGAGGGGAGAGCACCTCGCAGAAGTGCAGCACCTTGTCCCTTCAACCAGATGTGTCGCAGGGAGAGGAAAAAAGAAGTGAAAAGGAAACAAGTGGATGTGAGAGACAAAAGAACCTCCTGAGAGACCTCCTGATCAGGTCTGGTTTCTCCAAAGGCCCTGCTGCAGGAATTGCATTTGGCAAGGAAGTGTCATACCAGCGTGTCAGAAGGCAGTGCTCCTAGAAGAGGGGGCACACAGTGGGTTAGTCCCAAACCTCTCACCTTTGTGGAACACTTTGAGGATATCTATTACACAGGAAGATACAAATTGCTAATCTTTGGGTCAATACCAAACTGACACACGGTACCTAAAATTTCTAACTATTGTGCCTCTTTGTGTGTTTTTTACTGCTTCTTCTTTGCTTTCTTCTTCCACAGAAAGATGCAGAGATTTTAGATGTGAAATCCAGTATCCAGCTGCTGAAAGAGGGTCTGGAGTCACTGCCAGCCCAGCTGAATGACCAGTTCCTGAAAGTATGTAAAGAACTTGGCTTCCTGAAGCCATGTAATACCTCAGCTGAGCAGCACACGCTTGTGTCTAGTACCAGCCTGCCCCCTCACATGACAGATAAATCTTTCCAGACCTCCCCTGGGCTGTACCAACACAATGTCCTGAGTGAGGAGCACCCTCACTGGCCATGCTGCCCAGGCAGGGGAGTTTGTAGCTGCTCAGGCCGGTCTCATTTCCCCTGTGTGACAGTGGGGCAGCAACACGGAGACTCCCCTGGAAGGAACCAGGCCTCTGGAGATGGCACATCTAAGGGTGACCTAAACAGAACCTCAGGAAACAAAGCCAGCCCCATTGGTACAGCAGCCTGTGGCAGAGCAAACACCTTTATGCAGGAGACACAGAGCTGTGCTGCCCATCCTTGCATGTGCTGGGCTGGCAGACAATTTTTTGGGAGTAGTCAGAAGAAACACTGTCCTGTTCCACTGGAAGTGCCTCTACCAACCCCACTGAGGAAGGCATTCAGGAGAGGCACTCGAGGGTTTAAACCCCTGACACCATCACAGCAGCAGCAGCCTCAAGTTTTCCACCATTCTGCACAGAAAGCTACACCTGGGCAAAGACACAGCAACTGGTCCACAGACCACGAGGTGGAGAAGGCAGCTGTAGGGAAAAAAACAAAACAGAGTCCAGGAGGGATGTCCTGGAAAAAAGAAATAGGGAGAAAGAAAACCTACTTCACTAAGAGGAAAGGCGAACACTCTGGATGTGCTGACAGTGGGCTGAAGCAGAGGAAGAAAAATGGGATTATTGACTTGGAGAGCTCCAGAAAACATTCCTTTCCCAGATACTTGGTTGATCTCAATTCAGAGAACTCTGACCTGGGTTATGCAGCTCCCCATCAGCAGATCCTCAGCAATGCTCAGCTGGGACTTACAAAGAATTTCCCACCAGTGCCACGCTCTGATAAAAGCCTGCAACAACTTGCAAGCAGAAGAAAGGGAAGTCTTGAAACTAAAAAAACAATTAATGTTTCCAGTGTGAAAAGGTATCTCTTGGATTCCTCTCCTGAGGAGCATGTACTTTCCCTGTGTAGCACAACAGGTGTAAAGCAAATTAACTGCTTCAGCCTCCAAACCCCCTCAAGCTCCAAGAAATCACATCCTGTCAATCCACTGGCTCAGCAGAACACAGACTGTTGCTCTTTACTGTTTGATGGTGATTCTTCTGATTGAAGGGGTTTGTTTCATGCTTGGAGCCCTTAGTGCAGGATGATCATTTCAGTTGCAGTTTATTCCTCTAGGTGTGTTACCTGCTTAGTCAGAGGCAACTCTCAGGCCTGGATGCTTGACAGTGCTATTGCCCAGTTTGAGATACTGTAAGGGACTACGTAGGGTCTAAGCAGGGCTCTCCCCTGGCTGGGAAAGCTGAGGGAATCCATATTTTGCTTTACTTCCCTGCTCCCAGCAGGGATGCCATGGGCTTGAGTTACCATAGCATTTATACAACAGCAAAGTACCTGACATTCCCAGGGAGGAGAGGGCTGGCAGAGCAGACAGCTTAGTCAGATTTGGCACTGAGATCTCCTGGAAACTCTTCAGCTAGATCGATATAAAGCTATCTCTGTGGCCAGAGGCTTCACTCTCTTTCTCACTTGTAGTATCACTGTCGGTTTGTTCTGTAAAAGTTCAGGTTTTTAGTAGAGTAGTGTTGTTCTGGTTGATTTCGATCCAGTTCAGATTTGTCTCAGGAATTGTTTGTGAACTTTGGGCAGGGATGGATTTAACTGAGGAAAGCCGAACCCCAGCGTCTCAGGTTGGTCCACTATGGTATCTCTTCTCCTTACAGGCTGAAATTCCTCCGTTTCAGAGATTCCAGGAAGTTATTTTGTTTCTACTTTACTTGTCATTTGTATCTCTTGGCTGATTAAGAAATTCTCCAACATACCCTTTTCAAGGGCAGTGGATCTCAGAGACCAAAGATAGGATAGGCAGATCCAGCAGACGTGATGTTGGACAGTCCCAATTCCCAACTCTTTTCAGGGTACCCAGCTGTGACTGTGGCAGCTCCCACTGCTTCGGGCATTTGTGTCACGTTTGATTTTTGATCTGAAATGTTACCACCAAAAGAAACATTTTGGTGTTGACAAAAGCATATTGCCACGAATTCAAATTACCCAGCTTTGTCATCCCAAGGGAAATGGCTGGAATCTCTTTTTTGTGGCTTTAATAAACTCATCTTCACCAAAGCCCAGTGTTTCTATGTTGTTTTTTTTTTTTTTT